>JAVQIZ010017023.1:7500-15039 GCA_036023535.2 Galaxias brevipinnis | reverse complement strand
TCCCCCCCCCCCTTTCCCCCACACACACACACCCCCACACACACACACACACACATTTTTGCTCCGAATTGTTTCTGCAACGCTTTCTCTGCGGCTGACCTTAGACGGATACATGACAGCCATTGCCGGGGATGCTGTGTAGTGGGTGTAATTGCGTGGTGTTGCCCGTTATGACGCAACTGAATCCGACTAAAGGAGAAGTGCGCATTTCAAAGGGCTCTGACTCAGCACTTTAGCTCTGCCCATGTGTCAGATATAAACACAGAGACAGAAAACGGCCCACCCCCACACAAACATCCTCCCACATGTGTGTGCTTGTGTGTGTGTGTGTGTGTGTGTGTGTGTGTTTGTGTTTGTGTTTGTGTGTGTCTGCATCTGTGTGTGTGTATGTGTGCTTGTATCAGTGGTTTATAATTTGTATAATGTGATAACTATTTGCATTTAATAAGCTTTTATAAGCCATGGCCTTGAATTATCTTTATAGAGATTAAATTAAACAGGTAATAATTAAGGCTTTTTCTTATCATTGAAAGGAGAGTAATTTTGGATCCAACTTAAACTGGCTATCCATATGGTTGCCTAGGGAGCTTGTTATCTGTTAATTATCTGATAATCTATTAGCTAGTGCTCTTAGTCTATGGACAGCGTTACTCATGGTCTCTGAATGAGTCTGTGTGGCCTTTGGAAACTCCCTGACAGGATCAGCAGTCAGAGAAAGAGCCGCCAATGCCAAGCCCAATAGCCACTGAGTTATGACTGAGAGACACACACACACACACACACAAACACTCAGTCTAACGTACACCCTGCGCACTGACGACCCTCAGACAGGCTGGTCTGTGTCTGCTTTAAATGAGCTAAAGCTGCTCCTTTTAACCCTGTCTGTAATTATTCAAATGAGATCATTGGAGCGCTTCTTCCAATTTGGTTCCAGGAGGACGACGGAATATTGATCAGGCCTGGGAAAGAGAATACGATTGAGAAACGCAGGGAGGGAGAGAGAGAGAGCTGTGTGTCAGTTGAGAGATAGTGGGAGGGAGGGAGAGAGAGAGCGAGGGGTGAGACAATGAGATGTGTGGTGGCCTCAGTGAACCCCCGGTTGCAGTGCGATAGCTCTGTGTCAGGAAGAACTGGCACCGGCGGGGTGGAAAATCTGTCAATGATTTTTCGATTTTTTTCTTATGAATGCTGCATACTCGAAGGCGGGCTGGTCTCGTCGCTGACTTTCTGCGGGCGCTCCAAGAATGCACAAACCGCCGCGCCGCAACGATGATTGATATGCAGTGTGTACCACTGCCTGCATTGGGGACGTTTTCATCCAGCTTGTTTCCTTATGGTGACTAATGTGATGCTGTGATTTAGTCTCCGCCTGCGCGACTCTGCTTAACACGCAGGGCGATGAATATTCATGAATTACCCATAGAGCCATTTACTTTGAGCGTCCTGACTGAATACAGCGCCGCAAAGTGAGCAACGTGCGTCAATGGCCGCTGATTTCATGATTGTGCTCTTTTCACTTATAATTTTTAGAGAAAGAAGAATGGCTATTTGAGAGCGTAAAGGTTGTCTTATTGATGGCAATGCAGAGAGAGAGAGAAAGCGAGATAAAGGGAGAGAGAGGAGGATGGATTGAAAGAGAAATCAAGAAAATTGAGAGAGAGAGAGAGAGCAACAGAGACAGAAAAAGAAAAAGAAAGAGAGCGAGATAGAGAAAAAGAGCGTGTAAATGGGTTTTAGTTAGTATGTGATGTAAAGATTGAGGGGCATACGGTGGTTTTAGTGTACTAGCCTAAAATGGCAGTGGCTTACATAAGGGAGCGTGCCCATAGCTGTGGAAGTAAGACGCACTGGCACAGTCCAGCAGCTAGGCAGCCTCAGCCACAGCATCCCCTGGCAGGGCGACCACTGCCCTCTGCTGGCTGGCACAACACCCTCATTGAACAATCTAGTACTCCTGGTTCAGTGAACAGCAGCATGTACAGGGATGCTACAGGATTACAGTATTTATCAGTTGACGTTGACATTCGGAAAAGCTATCACATAATATGATGATACAATATAAGGTTGATAAGTTTGAACTGAGCCTATCTTTGTCTTAAACAACACATAAGGCCACAATTAAGATACCTAATACCTCACCTTAATCTCTTCCCACAAAGGTTTTCCATTATGTTTTAGTGTTCTGAAAATGTGATGATGAGTTACTGGACCGCTGGGTGAATGGGAAACATCATGTGTCCCTTTCACTGGAGGGCCGCTGTCTCCTCCACGTGGTGTGTTTTCACCCTGCATTCTCTCTGTCCGTTCTGCCCATGCTCTGCAGCTGCTGGACGCCAGGAGAACCAAGGTTTGTCCCTATGTTTGCAACCGCTGCCGTTTGCACAACATAGAGTCACCTGCTGTGTGACGTGTGCCCCCGTCTCCCCACCCTGCCCCCTATTCCCAGCCCCCAGGAACCCGTAGCTGTCCTGCCCCACATACACCTCGCCTATGACCCTCCCCCCCTCCTCCTCCAGCTAAACACTCCAAAGAGGAGTGGAGGTTTGTTTTTAGCTGCTCGACCTTTGTCCCTTTGTCCCATGGGCCTCCCACTGTAACCCCGCCTCTCCCCCCTAAATCTAGAGTGTGGTTTGTTGCTTTAATCCAAACACACATGGTGCTCCTTCCCTTATGATTTACCTTTAGCAGACTTTCTGTCCCCTATACTCCCAGTGAATGTCAGAGTTCAGTATATGGCTCATATCGTCCCTTATCGACATAGGTCCATTTTCTCGGACACTGATTAAGCTTAGCCCCACTCCACTGTCTGCAAGATGTTTGACATCATTTCAGCATAGTCTAGGCATAGTCTTTGTCCGAAACTGGGCGCTAATGTCTGTTGCTCCCCTGATCTGCTTCATAAGTCTACGCCCAGTTCCACTCTGTTCCCCACTTAAACCTTTAATCAGTACATACCAGAGAGAGAAAACCAAACAAACCCAGCCCTGAGTTCATACATTAGACACACCATAAGAAAACACACACACACATAACGCACGCCCATGTGCTCTGTATTTCTACATAGACAATCATAAACCAACAGATATGTCTATTCTGTATATATCCAGGTCAGTCAGATTGAGACTGGACCAAAGTAGACGGAGAGCAGATATGTGTGCTGGCCTGCTGACCAGCGCAGGGTGGGGAGGAGAAAGCAGGGGAGCTGCTTAGACTAACCAGCCGGAGGCCCAATGAAGTCCACTCACGTGTGTGAAAACAGCGAGCGTCTTCATAACGGCACGCTGATGGACTGGGCCGCCAGGCGTCTTTGTTCCCTCTGTCAGTGTTTCTCCCCGTAGACTCACAGCTCTCCTCCGCCAATCTCCACATGTATCGCTCTTCTCTCCGCGAAAAATAAGAGATTGGACGACCGGTAAAAATATAATCACGTGCCCTTTTCAAATCGATTTGGCCACCTTAGGAGACGTGTTGTGCTCTTGTGAGACTGCTCCCAACCTAATTTGGTTAGGTTCCGGCCCATAATCAGATAGCTTCTGTTTTAAGCCTGTGTTTAAGCAGCAGTCAAAGTGTACTGTGTGAGTGTGTCACTGTGTGGTTTGTTGTTGAACATTCTCTCTCCACAGATACACTTCTTGGAACAGAATCTTCTCAGATGGTCCCCCTTCTTTTGATATATGTGCCTCTCTCCTCTCCTCTCCTCTCCTCTCCTCTCCTCTCCTCTCTTCCTCTCCTCTCCTCATACACTAGCCTTGCTCTGCATTCTTTAAAATCTACCATAGATAAAACACACCTCTAATCGTTGAGAACCCCTGCTGTGTGTGTCTATCTGTATGTGTGTGTCTATCTGTATGTGTTGTGTTTGTGTGTGGCTGTGTGTGTGGCTGTGTGTTCCCCCCACAGCACCTGCAGCTGACCATCCAGGCCCTGCAAGATGAACTGCGCACCCAGCGAGACCTCAACCACCTGCTGCAGCAGGAGAACCACAACCGCTCCGGCCTGGACCACTTCACCACCATCGAGCTGACTGAGGAGAACTTCCGGCGGCTGCAGGCCGAGCACGACCGGCAGGCCAAGGAGCTATTTCTGCTGAGGAAGACCCTGGAGGAGATGGAGCTGAGGATCGAGACCCAGAAGCAGACGCTGGGCGCCAGGGACGAGTCCATCAAGAAGCTGCTGGAGATGCTGCAGAGCAAAGGGCTGCCCTCGGGGCCGGGCCGGGACGAGGAGGAGCAGGAGAGGGCCCGGCGCATCGCCGAGGCCGAGGCCCAGCTCGGGCACCTGGAGGTCATTCTGGACCAGAAGGATAAGGAGAATGTCCACCTCCGAGAGGTAGGTGCTCTTTGGCTCTGTTGGGTCCTGCTCTGCTCCCGCACAGTGTTACTTTTTCATCACTAGAGGGCAATACTGGGCCTCGAATAACGTTCCCAGTGTCCTTTTATCTACCAGCAATGTAGTAAAAGGAGTGGCGTGCACAGCCCTGTGTAGCTGTTGTGCTTCGGTATGACAGGTGCTAATACAGTAGCCTATTTGTAAGGCTGTTTAAGGCTAGCAGCTGAATGTTTACAGATACAACCTTTACATGATCTCAGCAAGGGGTACTATTAACTTTTTTGTAATATCTTTTGTACCAAATAAACCTTGTCATTGTTTCAGAATCCTGTATAGTTTGTTCGGACATTTCAAGTTCTTGTTTACTTCACAAACCGGCAAAGGAGATGCTTGCTCAGGCATGTTACACCGAGCCTGTCAAAGTAAAGAATACTTTGGTCTTCAATCTAGGAATTGCACAGGAGAAACCAGATGCACCAGGACCCAGGCAAAACCAAGGCCCTGCAGACCATCATCGAGATGAAGGTGAGAACACAGACTCTGTCACAGCTAGCTAGTCTGGTGGCTCATCAACATCTAAACTTCAACTTGTGTTTCCATTGGCAACAACTTGTATACGCTGTGCGGCTAGCATCCAATGGAATGCATTGAAGAATATTCCCTCTGACACAATAGCCACATAAACCTGCTAGTGCATGTGCCAAAGTTCCCCATGCCTTCGCTGCAGTACAGAAAGCAGCCAGCCTCTGAACCACTGTAGAGCTTCTCTGCAGAGCCATGACATCACTTCCTAAAAATAAATCATGACCTCACACTGAGCTGACACACACCCCTCAGACAGCACTGGATTGGTGCTGAGCAAGCCCCAGCATCCCTGAGCATGGCCACGTGACGGGCAGGCTCTGGAGCCCAGGTTGATTTGCATGCAGAGCGGGGGGAAGGCCCGCCCCCTCCAATGTGGAGGAACTCCCTGCTTCTCTCTCTCTCTCTCGGCTCTTCTGAAGCCTTGTTGATGCTGATGGCAGCATCAGCATGAGTAATCCTCCCTTGCTACATCTCTCTCCCTTCGCTACATCCATCCCTCCCTCCCGCCCTTCCCCTGCCTTCCTCCCTCCCTTTTTTTCCCCTCACTCACCAGAGACAGCACAGAGCACACAGCCTGCCTGCCTGCTGCTACCATGGTAACAGGTGTGGTTGTTTATGACAGTGGGGCCAGTATGCAGAGAGATAGGAAGAGAGAGAGGGAGACAGAGATAGAACAAGATTTACTGTGATAAGGCCGATATACATTAAAAGAGAGTGCGTTCGGATGGCGTAGAATCTCTGGCCTGTTGAGGTACTGTATGTCGTGGTGCTGTGTATTGTCTACGTTACTGTATATTCGCTGTGCCGCGTGTTTGTTGTCCGACTGTTGGCTAGTCGCAGCGGATTGGCTGGTGAGCTGTATGTTCATGCTGTGGCGGCATTAGGATGTGGAAGTTAACCCCTGAGGTCCAGGGCTCTTGATCCTGCTTCTAAGAGTTTTTGAGAGCGTAGCTTCCAGGGGCTGGTTAGGGGTGCACCTGCTATGGGTCTAGCTGAAAACCACAAGTTCACGAGTTCAGGACCACCGGGGGATAAATAGGGGACAAGAAGACACACGGGAGCAAAGTGAGAGAGAGAGAGAGAGAAAGAGAGAGAGGGGAAAGTTTTTTTTTTTTTGCTCAATGCTCTGCAGGAGCGGGAGATGGACCATGGCTAATCTTAAAGACGTTGTATTATTTATTTAAAAAGCTGTGAAGCTAAAGCTGCACTTGCAGTCGCAGCCCCGAGACTGGCTTCTCCATTGATGTGCCAGCCACCTCCAAGAGACACGGCTCTACTCTTCTTCTTGCCTTGCCTCCGCACGTTTCTCTCTGTTTGGGCTGATCTCGCTGTGCTGGATGTGTGCTCAATATTTCCAAATGGTGATTAATCTGCTCAGAAGCCACCAGGGAGCTGGGGATGAGGCTTCTGATTTCATCCGCAGATACTGCAGTTGCTCTCAGCTACATCAAAGAGCTCATTCTCTCTCTCTCTCTCCCTCTCCCTCTCCCTCTCTCTCTCTCTCGCTCGCTCCTATCTCTTTCTCTTTCTCTTGCTTGCATCTCTTTCTCTCTCTCTCTCTCCCTCTCTCTCTCTCTCTTTCTCTCTCTCGTTCCTATCGCTTTCTCCCTCTCTCTCTTACTTTCTCACTCTCACTATCGGTTTCTCTCTGTGTTATTTAAGCTACAGCATATTTTGAGAGGAGCCTACTCAACTTATGGAAATGTTTTGCCGGAGTGTAAGGTGTGCCTCCTCTGCATGTCTGTGTGCAGGATACCAAAATTGCGTCTCTGGAGCGCAACATTCGGGATTTGGAGGACGAGATCCAGATGCTAAAGGCAAATGGCTTGCTGAACTCAGAAGACCGGGAGGAGGAAATCAAGCAAATGGAGGTCTACAAGAACCACTCCAAGTTCATGAAGACCAAGGTACGCCCACGCAAACACACGAAGAGCATGTGCACTCTTGATTACCTGAGTGAGATAAACAGCTGTGACAATGTGAACACCATGTGCACACTCTCCGTCGCACACAGTGGTACAGACGGTCACTGAGCTGTGGTGAGGAGCAGGCAGGGCAGCTGAGTGGTGAACTGACTGACAGAATGGAAATGAGTTGGCTTTAGCATTAAATGTGGCTATCGGCAAAGTGCTTGGCTGGCAACAGTGTGACAGATGATCACTGTACCTGTTTATATCGATGAGTGTTACGCCAAAGCACAGTCGCTGACAAGAGTGAGAACAAGGCGCAAAGAGCAACATACACTTAATTGGCCATGTGGACATCGTTCTGGTAAAAATCAAGTATTGATGTGTCAGATTAAGGAATTTTCCAACTTGTCGTGACAATAGTGTGTGGTCCAGTTCGTCCAAAGTGACTGTAGCCAGCTCTCCCTGCTGAGGTTGGCGGGGCATGTCTCCATGCGTGTTGCCTCTGGATCATCCCGGCTGGCTCTGTTTACACCCCACTCCTCACATTACTCAGCCCGCCCCTGGACCAGCCGCAGTTTTGTTGCTTTTATTTTTAGAACAGTTTTTCATCAATCATAAATAGAGGGGATGTATAATAGATGACGAATGCCAGGGAGTCAGTCCCAAATGCATCTTTAATGAGAGGAGAGCCGATGGCGATACAAAACAAGCCTGT
>JAVQIZ010017023.1:0-2500 GCA_036023535.2 Galaxias brevipinnis | reverse complement strand
TGTGTGTGGGTGGGTGTGCAGAAGGCCCACGAGGTGGAGCAGCACTCTGGGCCCAGGGGGATCCCGGAGTACAATGTGGACCGCAGCAAGCTGCTGGAGAAAGAGGTGTCCTACTACAAGGAGGAGGCCACCAAGGCCCAGGCGGAGGTGGAGAGGCTGCTGGAGATCCTGAGGGAGGTGGAGACGGAGAAGAACGACAAGGACAAGAAGATTGCCGAGCTGGAAAGGTACCTCAGGTGCACAACGTTATTAGTCCCACTAAACTGTAATACAATGGGCATTCTGTATCAGTATCTTTATGTGTACACACTCACTGCGCAAATTACTGCTCATTTGGGTCCAAGGCCACAGAATACTGTTTTTGTCATACTTTTCATTTGGTAGTATTCCTTTTCCAACTGCATTTCTACGAAGTAAAATGCTATTTAGATCAAAGGGTACAGTGTCAGCACTGACAGTTTTGTTAAAGTGTTCCTGGGCGCTGAAACAGAGAGAGAAATGTTAGCCTCTGGTCTTGGAACTCTGTTTGCTCTCTGTGAAATCAATCGTTTGTATGGATGTGCTGCCTTTCCAAAGGGCCCTGTGTTGTCTGCTTTGTATTCGCACTGTTTGTCCAAGTTTGTAGCAGTTTTACGAGTAAGCTTTCACGTACTTGTGTGTATAATGTGTTTTGTCCCTCAATCGTATGTTGCGTGTGTGCCACCATTACGCCATGTGAGTTTCTGAGCATATCTTACTGCACTGGCCGTCCTGCCATCCATCCCCTCTCATGACACAGTCACCTGGTTCTGAACTGGGCTCTCCGGGAAACATCCCACGTGGCCTACGAAAGCTAGACAAGCACACACTTACTGTCAAGAGACACTGTACGCAGTAGCTCTCAATAGTTTGCCACAGTTTAGCATTGGCCTAGCGTTAGCTGTAACACATTGGCCGGGATAGGGTGATAGTTGAAACCCTAAGTAGCTAAGCAGACTAAGAGGCGAAGTGACTGAGATGTGATTCTCCTTTGAAGCTCGCTGCCCCTCATAGAGCCACCGACCGGCCAATGGCTTTCCACGTGCCATGCTGGTGGCGCACAGTGAACAAAGTGTTTTCGTCCTGTGTTGCCATAGTTACCCACTTTTCTCTGTCCTCTTTCCTCCTTCTATTTGTCTGTTTCATGTCCACCTGTCCCCGCTGTCCTCTCTTTACCCTCTCGGACACATGTACATTCTGCCCCTCTCGTCTCTCTTTTTCTTACACTTCCTCTCTCACCGTCTCGCTCCTTTTCTCCATCTCCCCCAACTTTTTTTTTTTTTTTACCTGTCCATGGCCTCTTTCCATCATTCCACTCTGTTGTACCCCTGCCACCAGTCCCCCTCCCCTCGCCCCCCGCCCTGCCCCTCGTCCTGGTCCCGGTGGCAGAGCCCCCCCTGACCCGCTCCCCTCTGTGTCCGCTGCCCCCCAGCAGATAGGGGGCATGGTGTGGGATTTCCTGGGAAAGTGAGTGCTCTGCCCTGGCACTTCAGCTCGGCTGTGTGGTCGAAGTCTCCGACTGCGACTTCTGCAACTGCATCCGGTTTCAGATCTTTATACCTGGTGATGGGCTTAATCTGGTCACACAGTCCTCCTGATTGGTTAGCTCTGGCGCCCATCAGCGTGGTATAAAGATCCTCCTACCTGTGCATCTTCCTTACAAATGTCTTGTGCATCGTGTGTCTGTGCGTGCATCCGTGTGTGTGTGTGACCATTAGTTTGCCTCTGTCTTTGAACGTGTATGTCTATGTTGTTTGCTGTTCTTGCAACTTGTATTTGTGGGCCCGTGCAAGGCGTCTGCTTTTCTTCTGTTGGTCCTGCATTTATGATTGAAGCTGAAATTGTAAACAAGGAGTGTGATATGCTAAAACATTTCAGTAAATGACAGCAGCATGTATAAGTCACTTTTTTAGTAATGCATATTTATCAGTAGGCAAGCTCTTGCACTCTGTACTGTATGCATGTCATTTAACCAATATTCCACTGAATATTAGGCGGTCATACATGTCTGATATATTGTCTATATAATTTGGCATATATGAGGTATGTATTCTATGATCTCCTTGCCATTCCTGCTGGTGACTCTGTGGCATGATGATGTTTTCTACTGTAAATTACACCAAGTAGACCTGCAGACAAAGCCAATCTATCTATTGAAATAGGTTACACTTCCAGATACGTTTAAACAAGCATTCTCCACCAATGCACTGAACCAAGTGTGCACTGGATTATTATGTGTTAGATTCATGGCTATGTATCAGATAATGCAGGAGTTAGTTGGTGTGATTCCCCTGTACTCTCTATTCTCTGTCACCTATCCCAGAAGACTAGACAGTGCCAGAATGCCTTATTATTATTTTATTGATTTGTGAGAATGAATAGTCATATATCCAGTTTACTGTATACCACATGTTGAAACACCCTTATTGACATGCTCAGATATTAACATAATGACATACTCAACACTCACTCACACATACAA
>JAVQIZ010017013.1:0-20241 GCA_036023535.2 Galaxias brevipinnis | reverse complement strand
CCCCCCCCCCCCCCCCCCCCCCCCCCCCCCCCCCCCCCCCCCCCCCCCCCCCCCCCCCCCCCCCCCCCCCCCCCCCCCCCCCCCCCCCCCCGCTGTTAGACCGCAGGGCATTGGAGGAGATCATGCCTGGCCTCTGGGATCAATTAGATAGTTTAGGTAGTCAGTGTTTGACTGACGGAAGCAGATTAGAGAGAAAGTTCTTGAATAGTAAAAATTTAGTCTTCAATTTAAGCACTTAACGTCTATTAGGGAGGTGTCGTTGGATGGTGGTATTCAAGCGAAAAGGCGTTTTCAAATGTGGCGTTTTGTCTGTCCGTGAGAATGTTAAGTATCCTTTTCAGACTGTTGCTATGGTTTTGGTATCTCTGCACATGCACATGCATCTACTTGTTCTATAGTGGTGCGTGTGTGTGTGTGCGTGCGTGCGTGTGTGTGTGTGTCTGAAGGAGTTTTTCTTCTCTATTTTTCTCCATCCCGGCTGAGATCCAGGCAGACAAAGGCCTCAGTTACGTAAGCCAAGGCTGCAGAGAGCACCCTGTCTCCTCAAATCACCCCAGACAAAACTCTGCGACTGACGCTTTCTTCTGAGCTAACTAGCGTCGGGGATACAGGTCCTGTGCATTGCAGATGTGCATGGAGAGACATGACGGTAGTGAGTAACCGAGAGGTGTTGGCCTATCCAGAGCTTTGTGCGGTCTGCTGCCTCCAGTGTTCTGGCTCTTAGTGTGCCGATGTGTCCCTGGCTAAGCTAGCCGGAGGACCGAGTCGCTCCAACGTTCCGCTTCCCCCCGTCCTTTTCTTTCCTTTCTTCTTTCCACCGCCCTCATTCTTGTCTTTTGATCTGCCAACCATTTTAGAAATGCTTCGACCCCATTATTATATCTTCCATCTTACGCACGCTAAGCCACACTCTCAGCTCGAGCTTGTTCTGGAGAAATGATGTGCTGTCGGGTCTCTGTCCCTGCCTACTGTGTACCGCTTGGCTGTCTCAGCAGTTTAACTTCCTCGTCACCTTATTCTCGTTTTTTTTTCTTCTTCTACTCGTCTCCCCCTCTTTCTTTTTTCTCTCTGCCACCCTGCCTCTTTCTCTTTCCCAAATCTACTTCGCCGCCTCCCTCTCAGCTGCCGTCTCACCCCCCTTTTTCCTCCCTCCCACTCTCTCATGTCTTACTTGCTCCGAAGAATTGGGCGCGCAGATAAACGCCAGTGTTAAGCTGAGTGGTAGAGCCAGCAGCGAGGGGTTCTGTACCCGCACAGAGAACTCTTTTTCTGGGCTAGCCCTGCCGTACCCTCCCCCTGTAGCCTAGCTTTAGCTGGTGTCATGTGGCTGCTGGACTGGATCGTCTCTCTCAACACAGCCGTGGAGAAGCTGACCAGCGGCCTGAGGTGCATGTAAGTGGTGTGTGTGTGTGTGTGTGTGTGTGTGTGTGTGTGTGTGTGTGTGTGTGAGAAAAGTGGAGACATGGGCATTTTATTTTTTAGGACATCAAAGTAAAACTATCATGCTGTTATGTTTTGTGTGTGTAAAATCTTTGTTTTTAGATGGACATCAAAGTAGGACTGACAATGCTTTTTTTTAATGCATGCTTGCTCGCGCTTGTGTGTGTGAGTTCGCACACACTGACTGGGTGTGTTTGTGTGTGTGTTCAAGCACGCTGGCTGTGGGAGGGGTGTGTGTGTTCAAACACGCTGGGTGTGGGTGTGCCCCAGTGCCAGCTTGGCTGACTTATTGATGGGTCGATCCATTTTTAATTAGGCCGCAGATGCTGACTGTTGTCGCTCCATCGGGTACCTGAGGAGGTGTGTGTGTGTGTGTTGGTTGGTTAGCTAATCTCCCTCACGGCAAAGTTCAGCTGGTCACTTCTCACTGAGCTGTAGTGTTAGAACTTTTCATCGTCCTCTCTCGTTTCTGCCACCGCTCTATTTGAACCACCTTCTACCTCTGTCCTGTGTTTCCTGTGTGTAGCGTGGAGATTCATCGCACGTTAGGTTGACACGTACACGACTGTGTATCCAGGACAGTGAACAAACACGAAGTCTGCAGCGTTGCGGTGGCATTTCCCCAGCTCAGCCCTTCTCCCCCTCTGTCATCCCCCCTCTCATGGTCTCCCTGCTGCCTCGCTCACTGCAGCCCCGCTTTCTTACATAACCCTTCACATCTTTTATAATCTGCAGCAGGGAAGGATGGGGGGTGCACCCCAACAGACAGTTCACGCACACTGCAGCCGTCCATGCATTCCAAACAATCCCTGTGTTTAACCCCCCTTTGCCATGCCTTGACACGTAACATTCAAGTTGTGTTTGCGGTGCATTTGTGTGGAAGGGAAGATGTTGAAGCTATGCTTTTCGACATGAGTTTGTGTGCGTGCGTTTGTGCGAGAAAGGTACAATTAAGATGCAGATAGGGGAGGGAGGGATGGAGCGATGGGAGATTTCGGTGGACGGATGGCGTGGCCCGGCCGGCTACACCGGGATAGCACACCTGAGCCGACCCCCCCGGAGGATCATCAGAGGCCAGTCCTAGCCGGGCCGGCTGACGGCTGCAAAGTATCAAAGAGAGACCCAAACCAGTAGTAGCAGCAGAAGTTCCTCCACTCTGGCCTGCTTCCATTCCCAGGCTCCCTGGCTGGCTCCCAGTCTTTCATTAGGTCACCAACTGTCATGGGCTTCCTGCCTTGTCGAGCAGCAGGCCAGGCCTCAGAGCTCTGCCTTTGTGGGGAGACGGCCGGGGGAATATGGATGCGTGCATGCCGCTGCAATCTATGGGAATAGGTGTTGTTATTTATTATTTATCAGGAAACGAAGCGTCTTCATGTTCAGCATGACAACATAATTTCTTCTTGGAATTAAGAAGCGATTCCTGGCTAATGAGGTTTTGTCCTGTTCAAGAGAGAGATTCGTTTTGATGACCACACATAACAACAGCAGCTAAGCTAAGCCTGTTTACAGTACTTGACCATAAACAGCAAGGACCAGCTAAACTGGTTTTCCAGAACATGGAGCTCGTCAGTCAGTGGGTCCTACTGTTGAAATCTTGTCAGAGGGACTTCATTTATCAGTCTTTAGACTTGTCTCTGCCTATTTTACTGTACGTTAGATGTTTTTTTTGTTGTGGGCCGTTGATCATGTATATTACTCGTTCTCTATTTTCTATTGTGTCAGAGCTCTCCACTGCCACTTGTACACACAATCTCACAATCTCTCGAACTTCCCATCTGTCTCTTTCTCTCGGTACCCCACTCACTCACTCTCTCTCACACGTGCAAGTGCACTATTAAGTCGATAGATTAACCAGACAACCAGACAGTCAATCAGAAAAGCAAGTGTACTTGCACAACACAGAGAGACAGACTACGGAGCCCAACTCCTACCTGTCAAGTTACAACATGGCTCCGATTAGACTTGCAAAACCTTAATTATATCTACCCGCTGCTGTTTGATCACATCTGTAAAGGCATTTAGGCTCTGCTTTTAACACAGTCATTTCTCTGGCGCCGTGGGGAAGGGAGAAAGTGAGGGAGGGACGGGTTAAGCTTGATGATGCCTTTCAATCACTTCCACCCACTTAGGAGGTCTAGAGGGAGATGCAGTCCCAGCTACATTTAAACTGCCTGCGCGTTGGTCCAGTACGTGTTGATTAGTGCGCACTCAGCCACCATGCCGTGGGATGAAGTTGATTTAAGAAGATGATTCGTTGACAATAGCATGCGTCTCTAGCTGTTGATGACGGCCAATTTGGTTGTCACGCAGTGCAGTCCCTCAACTGCAATCAAAGATGGCACATAAATAGAAAGAGAAGCCATTATGTGATTCACCCGTGGTGATCATGACAACGGTCTTTTTGCATATAAAGGCTGAACTAAATACACGCATATTCATTTTTTACATATTTCGATCCTGACATGGCCCAATAGTCAGCATATTGGTATTGTAGCCATAGTAACAGAGACATCAGTGCAGGGTGTGGAGGGATCTTGTTGGGGCAGGAGCACGGTAAGATTGGCTTTAAGAGTGTGTGTGCTTTTCTTCAGTCCTCTGCCAACTCATAATCTGTATGTGTGGTGGAGTGGGTGAGACATGGAGAAGGAGAGTGGAAAGGAAAGTCATTTGATAAGAATGAAGGGAGGGTAGCGTGTAACTAGTGATGTAGTGTTTGCCAGGGCAGTGAGGGTATCTAAGTATTTCTGTCTTCTGTTGTAACGGGAGGAGAGGGACTGAGAAATTATGAGGGGGGGGGATCATTATGTTGTTTTGGTTTGCTCTTTGTCGTTCTTCACCTGCAATGCAGTGCTGGGCCACAGCAGCCAATCAGGCCCCGGCTGTCGGAGGGGTGGGAGGGGCCTGGTGGCTGACGACAGCCAAGGAGAGTTCTCGGTCAGAGAGAGAGGGAGAGCGTGAATGAGAATGAATTTTTTTTTGGGTTTGCACGACAGAGAGAGAGCGGTGGTGTCTAGCGCTCCGGCACTCTGGTGCTCCGCCTGCGGCAGAGAGGCTCCCAGATTTCTCCCCCCCCCCCTCCTCCTCTCCATCCTCTTATCTTTTTCTCTGCACTGCTTATTTTTCCCCCCACTTTTCACTTTATTCTTTTCCCTTCTTCTCTTCACTCTGTGTCTGTCTCCGGCTTCCCTCTGTCCGCTCTCCTCCCTTTCTCTTCTAACCTGACCTACCTCCCTCTTTCGTTTACACTCTTCTCAGTGTTCCTCATCCCCCCCCCCCCTCTCTCTTTTCCTTTCCTTTCTTTTGGATGAGTAGAGGGTCTCTGAACCACTCCTGCATTCCTCCTGGCTTCGTCACTACCCATGGGCATCCGCGCATCCTGCAGGTAAGAACAGGGAGAGGTGTGTTTGTGTGTGTGTGAGTATACGCCAAACTCAAGTGCGTGGTGTTCACGTATGTCAACAAGCAGGTAATGGGATGGACTTGCCACTGTTGTCTGAGTCCTTTAACATGACGGCTTTTCTGCAACGGGAGGGACTTAGAAATGTGTGTGTGCATACTGGCAAACATGCGTTGGTGGTCATGTAGGGTTTTCAGTGTTTAGCCGTCAGTCATTTTGTATGCGTGTCAGGTGCAGATTTTCAGGGGCAGGTGTGTTCTTTTGGCAGCACCAGGTGTGTCCGCAAGATCTCCACGGACAGACATGTCTTTTTCCCAGGTTTTGTGGAACTGCTGTCACTTCCCATCTCTTCCACTGGTTTGAGCACTGTCTCTGTTTCTCTTTTGATTTCTAATATTGAGCACAGCTGTACGTTTATCTTTTTATGTTGGGTGTGTGTGTGTGTGCGTGTGTGTGAGAGAGATTACAGCTGTACTTTTACCCTTTAGTTGGCTGTGTTTGTTTGTGGCGGGGGCATTAGCTGGTGTGTGTTCTCTGCTCTTCAGTGTGTGGGACGGAGAAGGAAGGTCCTGGAGGGCTGAGATTGATTCACCCTCACCATTGCCAGATAGAAAAGAGGGGGCCTCTCTGCTGTGCACCCATCACACTCTCATCCTAGTGCCCCCTCTCATCCTAGACCAATATAGCACTGCATGACACTTGTCACGCCCGTGCATCCATCATGTTCATATAACAGAACACACACACACACACACACACACACACACACACACACGTACAGAAATGTCTTGTGAATTTCACAATCAAAAGGACTTTCCAGTGGGTTTAGCGTTGCCTTGGTCTGACGTGGGTGTAGTGGTTTCAAACCCTCTTTGTTTTAGAGCCACATTCAGATGTTCTCAGCTGCTTTGAGGCGAACGCCGAACAGGAACCGTTGCCCTCACAGCTCCCAGTGGGTTCCTCTCATCTCACTGTCACAACGATGACACGATTCAACTCGTTTTCATGGTTACGTGTAAGAGTGGGCTTTAGGCACACCCCGTGATTTATACCAGATGGTGTTGAGTGTGATGTTTAATCTTTTTTGATTTTCTTGCCTTTGCATGGGAAGTTGTTGCCAAGGAAATTGATATTTAAAGCTGCCCTCCCACACAGTTAACCCGGAGTGAATAAAATAAATTAATAAATCGGCTTCTTGTCATTCAAACGAGCTGTTCATCGGGGCTGGCGAATGCGGTTTGTACATGATGAAAAGGTCCTGGCTATTGGTTTGCCTTTTAGTCCAGACCAAATTACTTTGGAGAGCAGCGAGTCTGAATCTTTAAAGCAGGCCTTTGTGACATTTGGGCCTATCACAATAGTTTTGGGTTTAATTCGTTAATATCCTTGTATTTAGCGTGTGCTTGTGAAGATTTAGACAAACTCAATCTTTTCCCTACTAATTTAATGCTGCTAAGCAACAGGGCTTTGTGCTCTGACAGGGCTCATCCATTTGCATAGAACAAAAGCAATTGTTTTAACCACTGATGCCCACCAGTAAATGACCTGCTGGTGAACAAACAGTATTCTGTAGTCGTGTTTTCCCTTCACAGGGACTTGTTTTGTTTTGAACTTTGTGCCCACAATGAAGTAAAGAAAATCTTTCACGACACTACAGTCCTATTTTATTTCCTGAGCGACGAACATTGTGAAGGCTGTCTTAATAGCTGGAGACAGTCGGTGATGAGGCATACCAGCCTCTGAGCTCACCATCCAGATTGGTGGAGCACACCCCCTGCTAGGCTTTAAGAGATCATTCATTGCCCGGGCTTGTGTGAGAGGAACGCTGCACTAGTCTAGCGATGAAGTCCACATTAGAGGATATGTAGCCTCCTTGGAAAGCCACTTAGTCACCCGGCGGCTCCAAGATGAGCTGCTTTGAAGATGACGAGTACTCTGGAGGCTGATCAAAAGGCTTTCTGCCCGCTGCTGCTGCTGCTGCTGCTTCTGCTGGGGTTGAGCTTAGCCACTGACCTGACGCTGCATCCGTCTCTGCAGCGAACCCTCCCGCCCTCGTAAAAACCTGCACAGTAGTGCAATACGTCCGCCGTCGGAGGACAACTTGGTTGCCTGGTTGTTTTGGAGGGCAGGATTGATTTGCTGGCATGTTAATCAGTGGGTCTTCAATAGAGCGGGCTGACAGTCTGCTGTCTGTGCTGCTTAGCGTGAGAGTAGGACGAGCCGCTCGTGGAGTGACTGAGGGGGGATCACTTAATGGTGTATGAGGTGATGGTGGGGGTGTGTAATTGAGTTAGCCGGTGTCCGGGTTGCGGTGAACATCCGTCTCACTGCAGTGCGGTCTGCAAGAGAGCGGTGGAGGAGACGGGACTAAAGCCGTTTGGGGATTTAGAGTTGGAACATCTGGGCATATGATGGTCTAATTATCACGAAACCACCCTGGTGATTCTAGGGGTAAAGTGCCCTCTGCTCATGAAATCGCCGAAAGTAAACTCAATCACTGTCCTTTTCTAACCTTGAACAGGTTAACGGTACCAGACAGACAGACGTTTGCTAAGCCCCTCGAATAAATGAGACATATGCCGGCATGTTTACTCCAGCAGTGATTTGCCTGTGGCAATGTGGACTGAAGAAACTGTGTGCACACATGCACTCCTATACTCTCTTATAGAGCAGATATTGGGCTGTACTCATGCCACTCTGGAGATGCTTTTCATGTCTGGCCCAGTGCAGTTTACAGTGTGGACTGAAGATTTTTACTTTTGGAAGAAGGAAAATAAGCCTGATGTGAACATTCTAGTTGTTTTAACCAGCTGAATTTCAGATTTTCCATATTCTAGCCTGGACTACGTAGAATTCATCCAGATGTTGCAGTTTCAAAATATACCTGCAGACTGCAGTACACCTACCCGCTACATTTAGTTTTACTTGAACACACTCGGGATTTCTGCTTGATCCCAAACTTATTTTCAGTGCAGTGCACTCTAGTGTCTGGGATTTTAGGTTAAAGCCCAGACAGATTTGCTATTGCATTCCCCCAAAAAAACTAGAATTAGGACAGAGGTTAGTTTGCTATTCGAGATTGCCGCCTACAGGTTGCACTCCTTTAATTGAATGTCTGTCAAACGTTTCAAATACTAGCGTTGACCTGAGCATTTTCACAGAGAACAGTGTCTGACTGTCATTGGTCAGCTTTTCAAGGGCAAATATATTTTTGGGTGTCAAGAACTTGTTCTTCCCTCATCTCTGAAGAGCGTGGTCGTGGGGGAGTCTACCCCCCCTCTCCTCTTCGGTCAGGCTATATTTGGGCTGTCTTCACACCCCACAGCGAACATTGCAGCATACCTTTTAATTAATACGATTGCCTGTCAAATGAGATTCAGTGTTTATACCCAACAAGCTGTTTCTATCTGAACATACTGTACTGCTATGACGGGCTCTTATGGTTTAATAATTCACTTGTGGATCCTCACATCTCTCATAGAAGAGGCTCTTCATTTAGGCTCAGGCTGTGAAAGTCAGCATTAGGCATTCACGATGACAGCATTCATATTGATGCTAATGGATTCTTGGTTAGTCCTACATATACTTTTTTTTTTTTTCGTTAAAGAAGAACTGTTTGTCATCTGTTTTTTTGTTAAGCCTTCTAGAGGTGTCATGGGCCCAAATTAACGAAACGTCCGGGATGGAGGGTGACCACTTGAAAATCCTGATGACATATCTGCTCTCAACCCAAGTCCATTCTAAAATATTGTCTTTTGAAGTGCTCATCTTGGAGTATGGCATTGTGGATATTATAACATCCTATCCTGGGTATATTGAAATGTTCCTTACTTCCTTCACAGCCTGTTCCATCATGTGAGCAGGACCATGCAGTGTCATGGATATTTCCACTGAACCACAGGATATAACCAGTTCAACAGAGGGTGACAATGGGCAATGGTCAAGTATAATTGTATTAATGAGTACAGAGAGCAAGTCTGCACACAGAGAAATGACTATGGCCAGTTCAGTCTACCGACATAGGAAGTTCTGATTTGTTGACAAGGTTGAGGCAAGTATATTGGTCTAAACTAAATAAATCCTTCCGTTCGTCCACATGTGTTACCTCCTAGTATTGAAAAGACACATCTGCATATAGGAACACAAATGCCTTCTTTTATCATGCTATGGCTAAGAACACAAAGCGCTAGCCTTCATTGTCTCCGAAAGGTACATGCTGTCTTTTTGGTGACCCCGGCCTTCACCCCGGCCCTCTTCTCGCGTCTGAACAACAGCTCAGACATGAACATCGGTTAAGACACCCACATTTTGCCCTTACAACAGCCGTGAATCTCCACATAGCCATCTTGGCGACGATGTCCAAAAGGTTCTTTTGTCTGGAGAGAGTGGGGATGAATGGGTTCAGCTCTGCTGCGGCCCAATAAACCAGGACACAGTGCGCTGTCTTGATCCACTTTTAGATTTTTTTTTAACTGTATATTTATAGTATTGGAGCTAAGGGAAAGGAATGGATGTGTCCTTTAAAGCTTCACTCTCCTCCCCATTACGGAGAGACAGAGACAGACAGAGCCAGAGAGTGAGAGATGGGGGGGGGGGTGTCTGTCGCACAGCTCAATCCCCCGTAACTGACCCAAATACAACCTATAAACCAGCGCAACCATCCCAGAACTAGCACCAACCGGTCCTCAATGCGCGTGTGTGTGTGTGTGTGTGTGTGTGTGTGTGTGTGTGTGTGTGTGTGCGCGCACTTCATTACTGCTGACAGACATGGATGACAGTGCGCCACAGCAGCCTGAAGAGAGAGATTCATCTGTACCTCTCTTAGTTCATAGTTAAAGAAAACTGATCTTTCTGTCGTTTCGATATGGTGTTGCTCTTTATGACTGCCATGGGAGTGCAGCCCTAGAATTAAAATGAGTACAACAAAAAATCCATCTAAATCCATTTTCCCCTCCTGTTTTTGTGTCCATGTTGTATAATAAACAAGGAAGTTGTTGACGTCGTTGCCATAGTGAACAAGAGACTAGCGAACAATGCTAGCTCTGACGCGGAACCAGACTCTTCAGTTCTTTCGACCCATTGTAATTCAATGAGCTCAACACTTAGGCAGAAGTAGCTCAAAGGAAAGTGGGGCGTACATTGTTTTTATCATAGGAAAGCGTACCTAACTGCAAACCAGCTCAATGCTAACTTGTGTCTCTCTCTCTCTCGCTCTCCCCTTCCTCCCGCCCTCCAGACCAGACCCCCATGGTCGCGGAGGAGCGGCGCAGCAGGCGGACTCCCCTCTCCCAGAGCAAGACGAGGAGATCCTGGGCTCTGACGACGAGGAGCAGGAGGACCCTAATGACTACTGCAGGGGTACACGACACACACACACACACACACACACACACACCCCCGCACACACTGCAAATATTTGGTGTGCACTGTCAGATGAAGGGTGGTATGATGACTCTCAAACATGCACGCCAACACACACACTTGCACAGACTTTATAGGATCGCCCTGTGGCGTTGTCTGTGCGTTAACTGTGCCTTCTCTCTGTGCAGGCGGTTATCATCACGTGAAGATAGGGGACCTTTTCAACAGCAGATACCATGTGATCCGCAAGCTGGGCTGGGGCCACTTCTCCACGGTGTGGCTGGCATGGGACATCCAGTAAGAACACTGTGATCCTCACTGGGCCCCGAGGGCCAATCCGTGAACAACGGCAGATCTGTGTGATTTCTAACTGAAGTTTTGTTTTGACTCGTGCTTGTTGAGAAAACATAAACAAGTGCACGGGAAGCGCTGCGTGGCTTTGATATACGTCACGAATCTCAAGTTGTCATCAGGAACACTGTTCGTATTGACTGACACTGTGAGCTGTGTTTGTTTCAGGGCAAAGCAGTTTGTGGCCATGAAGGTGGTGAAGAGTGCAGAGCACTACACTGAGACGGCACTGGACGAGATCAAGCTGCTCCGAGCGGTAAGCCACCTCTGATCAATGGACGCAGTCAAAGTTATAAAACATATTATAAATAGTATAAATAAACATCCAGGGATTTCGCAGTGACCTTGCTTAACACAAAACTATTTGTTGCGATCAAAGCTTAGCACTCAGTATAATACTACATTCTGGCTTTGTTTGCGTAGCTACCATGCGTAGTAAATGTGTCAATATTTTCTTCCGCTAAGGATAATATTTATAGGGGTTCCGATCTAAAGATAAAGCCCCTAAAAATAATGTGATTTCAGGTGAGAGAAACGGACCCTAGCGACCCCAGCCGAGAGAAGGTGGTCCAGCTCCTTGACGACTTCAAAATCTTCGGCACAAACGGCACTCGTATCCTCCCGTCGAGAGCCCGGATTGAAGGAACGGGGAAGGGAACCTTTTGGTTTAGACTTTGATTAAAGCCGATGCCACACTATAGAAGCCATGTAACAAGTGTGTAATAGCCGGATGTCTGGCTCCGGCTCAGGTTCTGCCTCTCCCTCTCTCTGGGTGATGGACTGGACACACTGATTACACTCATTCCAGCGCGTCCCTTTGACCAGCGATTTTTAATTATAAGGTCTAAGAATAGAGGCGGCTTGATCCAATCTTCAACTTTGAGAGCCAGCAAATGGCCGTTTTTTTGTTTTCTTCTTCGACATTGGTTGGCAGAAGAGCACATCATGGTCAATGGTTTCCAGATGTTTAGGACATCACTATACTATCAAACTCGTACACACTACTATTGTGGTGTAAAATATGTTTCTCTAACATTTGGCTGATATCGCTAGATGGTCCATGCCAGCCTATGTGTTGCAGCCAGAGGGACTGAAGGGTCTCAGATGTAGGTCCATATCTCTGTGGCCATGTGTTCCCTAGTGCTCCCCATAGGCCTGACAATCCCCCACCTTCTTGAATATGTTGGGTGTCAGATGAGGATCAGTAGAGGGGGTTTCAAGCCAGGAGGGTGGAAGTGGGTTTGGAAAGGCTTGAAAAGGTAATTGAATCACTCTTGTTGTTGTGGTCCATTGTGCTCTCCCCCCCAGAGAAGTCTTTTGAAGTCTATCTAGCTCAGAACGTCTATACAAATGTTTGTTGATGTTGCTCTCGAATAGGAATTGGCTTGAAAGTCAAGGGGCGTGTATGCATCGGTTTTGCCTGTTGTTTCTCCGTGACTGTGGCTCCTCTCAGATGTGTGCATGGTGTTTGAAGTGCTGGGTCACCACCTTCTAAAGTGGATCATCAAGTCCAACTACCAGGGGCTTCCATTGCCCTGTGTCAAGGCCATCATACGACAGGTGACCATCACTCACACACCTATTCAAAACACCCCACACAGATCTTGCATCTCTGCAGTCGGTGTCGTTTCCCTCTGTCTTGTTCCCTTGAGTTTATACTAGGGAGGTCACTATTGTTACAGCGTGACACTCATTTGGTTATAGTCGAATCAAATCCTCTCGTACTCCCTCCAGGGATTGCACTCCAGGTCAATCTGTATATACATGGGCTTGTCTGACTGTCTCGTCTATCTAGGTGTTGCAGGGCCTGGACTACCTCCACACAAAGTGCAAGATCATCCACACGGACATCAAGCCCGAGAACATCCTGCTGACGGTGAACGAGGCCTACATAAAGAAGATGGCCGCCGAGGCCACTGAGTGGCAGAGGACGGGAGCTCCGCCCCCCTCTGGCTCTGCAGGTTGACTATTCTCCAATCAGCACGATGGGCTTTTTTGATTGACAGTCTTCCAATGTATTTTAAATATAGCAGTGTTACACTCTTTATATTGTATTTATTGGTCAGACATTTTCAACGATACCGACCCGTGTATCTTTTTGAGGGGGACGTTTTCTCAGTATGTGAGCATTTTAATTAGTTGCGTCATTTGAGACGGAAACTCGTCTGAGGAGTGGATAGCCGAGTACGGAGCAACGCCTCTGCACTGCAGTGTTTGTGTGAAGACGCTGACGCATCCTTAAGCATGTCGCCACATCGGCCAATGTCTCCTCAAAATCACTGAGACATCCCAGAGCAAAAGAGCACCACACAGAAAGGAATCTGTCACTGTCGCGTCTCAACACCACCAGGGTTTTAGTGTTAAACCGAGAAGGGACATTTATTAAAAGGAGAGAGGCGGAGCAGTGTGTGTTTGTATTTGTGTGTGTGTGTTTGTATTTGTGTGTGTGTGTTTGTGTGTGTGTGTGCGTTTGGTTGGGAGTGAGTGAGTCACAGGGTTGGTTACAGAAATAACAACCTTCCCGAGATGACTCCTGCTGGTCTGTGGGACTGTGCAGAGAGGGTATCGCCACACAGCTGTGTGTGAATTGTCAGACCAGCACACACACACACACACACACACACACACACACACACAGTGTTACCAGTACAGAGATTAGAGAGTATATAATGTCGAAGGGAAATCTCTCACATGCTTCTGAAGTTCTGCTTATTCAGTCATTATTCATACGGCTGTATTTCTTCTTTCTTTGCAGTGAGCACGGCACCAGCACCCAAGCAAGTAAGTCTTATCTCTCTACGAATTCAAACGTTAGTCAACAAACCATTTTCATTTTCACGTCCACCACTTATTAATTATGGAGAATAATTGTGCAAGGCTGGATCTCTTAACCGTCTACAGGATGTTAGATGTAACAATACAGTTGGTGGACCATCTTGGTGCCCACCCTGTTTCAGGATTACAGTTATACGTCTTTCTTCACTGGCTCTCCCTCCTCCTTGTCTCCCCTCCTCATCCCCTTCTCCCGCCGTTCTCAGACAGCAGGAAAGATGTCCAAGAACAAGAAAAAGAAGATGAAGAAGAAACAGAAAAAGCAGGCGGAGCTGCTGGAGAAGAGGATCCAGGAGATGGAGGGGGCGCCGGAGGGTGGCGAAGAGGAGGAGGAGGAGGACGAGGACGAGACCACGGAGGCCACAGACGCGACACCCTCGGCGACCCTCTCCATGTCAGCCACGCTTCAGGACATTGCCATCAACGCCACTCCAGGTGATTAGAAAGGCTGCGGTGTGTTATCCTAGTGCCATGTGTTCTTAGGCGTTGGTCATTGAAGCGATGTCAGATGTATTGTTTGTGATAGCAAACGAGGTGCGTCAAGAGTTGGCGCCAAGATCAGATGTAGTCATTGGTAATCCACCCTTGTTGATTACTGCTGATAGGGAACCATCAACTAATGGATCACTGCCCATTGGCTGACCCTGTACTGTGACTCGTCAAAAAGAATGTAGCGTATTGTGTGTGACTGGGGGGTTATTTTTATTGGTATAAAGGCTTTCTTTCAATATTTCGCTAACTGCGTGCGCTCTTGTTGCAGACCGTCTACCTGAGAGCCAGCCAGAGCCAAGGACAGAGGGAGGGGAGAAGAATGAGGAGGAGAGTGGGATGGAGGTCAACTGTAACGGCCTCCTCCCCACAGGGAGCGGATCGCAGAAGACTACGGTTCAGGAGACCAAGGAGGAGACGGAATTTGAGGACCAACAGAACGCTACCGAGCCGGATGCCAACTCACAGAACTCTGATGAGCTGGGAACCACAACACCCAACTCTGAGGAGCTGGACGCTACACCACTGTACTCTGACGAGCAGGAAACTACAACACCCAACTCCGAGGAGCTGGAATCTACCCCACCCAACTCTGAGGAGCTGGAACCTACAACACCCAACTCAGACGAGCTGGAGCCTAGCCCACCGAACCCCACGGAGCTGGACACTACCCCACCGAACGAGCTCGAAGCAACGGCAACCCCACAGAACTCTGACGAGCCGGAAGCTACACCACAGAACGCTACGGAGCTGGACGCCGGCGACCCGGAGCAACTCGACCCGGGAGCACAAAGTGACCCGGACAGCAGTGAACCCGGAACATGCAACGGGACAGGGACAGGGCCAGGGCCAGGGCCAGGGCCAGGGCCAGGGCCAGGGCCAGGGACAGGGCCAGGGACAGGGACAGGGCCAGGGCCAGGGACAGGGCCAGGGCCAGGGACAGGGCCAGGGACAGGGCCAGGCGATCAGAGCCCAATAACCTCCGACGTGGGAACGGATGACAATGCACCCGAAAAACCGGCGGAAGGAGCGAACGGAGAGGAGGCAGGGGAGAAGAAAGACGAGGCGATGGAGATGGAAGGAGAGGCTGGGAAGGCGGACGGAGACGACGAGAGCCAGAAAAATGGTTTGTGAAGTGACAAGTCATGCGGCGCCGTTATGGCTGTTGCTTTTCCCAAGCCAATTCTCTTCCCAACACAGTAGTTCCTCTGTTCTCTCTCCCCTAGCATGCTCACCATGCCTTCCTGCAAAGCAACGTGTTTTACCCCCCATCTCCCTCTTTCTTCTTCCTCCCATCTCCCCCTTTCTTTTCTTTTTTCCTTTTCTCTTCCTCTGACCCATTAAGCTGCTCTGTCAAACATGTTTTTTATTTTTTAGTGTTGTGCTTTGAATGTAATGCTCAGGTTTAAGGTGCTTACAGTCAGTCGGAGCTCTTTCCTCCCCTGCTCCACTAACCTGTCCAGCCGCCTGTCCGTCCCTTATCCACAGCCACAGCAGGCAGTCTGCTGGTCAACCCCCTGGATCCGCTTAATTCAGACAAGCTGCAGGTGAAGATAGCTGACCTGGGAAACGCATGCTGGGTGGTAAGTACCGCAATCACGATCCTCATTAGCGGCCTGGCGGCGGCAGGCCGGAGGTATGACAGGTGTATTATTATGAAGGGTTTGCAAAGAGGGGCTTGCTCTCAAGCAAATCAATTTCATCCAAGATGAACCTCACATTTGTTTTAAACGTGTTCGATTTTTCTTTCGAAACCAGCACAGATCTTCTTTCATAACCAGCCCATATAAAGTCATTGCCGGAAAATGTTTGGACAAATACATGTGCAGTGGTGGGCATGGAGACGGTGTGAAGGAGGAATTCATTTCCCTCTTGTACATCTCTCTTCCTTGTTCTCTCTGCTCCCAGCACAAGCACTTCACGGACGACATCCAGACACGTCAGTACCGCTCTCTGGAGGTGCTGATGGGAGCCGGCTACAGCACACCGGCTGACATCTGGAGCACAGCGTGCATGGTGCGTACGCCCACCCACACACACACACAAGTCGGGCAATATCCGCTGTAGCAGCAGCATCTGTGGTGTGAACGTTGCCAGTCGCTGGCAAGGTAAACGGGTTTCAGCACCATCCACTGTGTCCTACGTTGTTTGTGAAGATCGTTGACGTTCAGGAAATCCATTCCTTGCCGTGCGATTGGTGACTCACTAGTCTCGGTTTAGTTTGCTCGGTTGTGTACTCCTACTGATAGTGCCGGTTCAGAAATGTCACGGGACCGGTTAGCATCACAGAACGGTGACTTACAGAGGTCACTCCCATTCCCAAAACTCTATATGAACCCTCCACCAACCGACAAAAACAGTTAGACCTGACTTACGTGCTCGCCGAAGAAGAAAGTATGGAACAGAAACGACCTCGTGTTGTTTTTTTTTTGGGCCTTTTAACGAGTGCGGTGCCCGCGATGGCGGTGACGCCGCCGTGTCCAGTGACTAACGTTGTGTCCCTGTCCCCAGGCTTTTGAGCTGGCCACGGGCGACTACCTGTTTGAGCCCCACTCTGGCGAAGAGTACTCTCGAGACGAAGGTATGCGTGTCCTGCATGCCCTTTTCCAAAACCACTTCAACCATGTCCGACACAGCACCCAATTAGTCATCGGGAACACGCACTCGTTTCAAGATAAAATGATACACTTATCAGCCTCTCGCTGTCTCGCTCTTTCTCTCTCGCTCTCTCTCTCGCTCTCATATATATATATATATATATATATATATTATTATTCTGTGAATGCAGACCACTTTGTCACGCTGCCAGTGTCTGGACTGTGCCTTAACGTTATCCTCCCTCTCTCCTCTGAATCAGACCACATAGCTCTCATAATTGAGTTGCTGGGTAAAGTCCCCCGCAAGCTAGTCATGGCTGGCAAATACTCCAAGGAGTTCTTCACCAAGAAAGGTACGTTGTCGTTCATCCCCAACCTTACGTCTCTCTCCTTTTGATTCAAAGCGTATGTGACACCCTGAGTGTGTGTCCATGGGTGTACATGTGTGTGAATGCTTTTCTACTGCTCAGCTAAAGGGAGCGTAAAGGTTTTAACATGTTAAGATATCCAGAGCCAACTCGTCAACAAGGTGTGGAGACCATCTGCTCTGCCCGAGGGGAGAGCTCAGCACACCCATGTTAGTGTGGTTTGTGTGGACAGGCTAGAACGTGCCGTCGAACCCCGGCGTGCGTGCACAGAAACAGCCATGCTGTCAGTGGTCTACTTGAAAAGGTGTCTGTCCCCCTGCAGGTGAACAGGGGCTGTTAGAACACTGTCAGGACTGTAGATAGCCAGGATACTTGTTGTGTGTAAAGCTAACTGGCCTCGTGTATTTATAATTTTTTTTCCTTTTCTTTTCTCTCCATTCCCGTCTCCCTACCTTCCCTACCCGTCTTTCCTTCCCCCTACCTCCCCCTCCTATATCTCTCGCTCCTGTCCGTGCAGGTGACCTGCGCCACATCACCAAGCTGAAGCCTTGGGGTTTGATGGAGGTGCTGATGGAGAAGTACGAGTGGTCCTTGGAGGAGGCCCAGACCTTCTCCAGCTTCCTGCTGCCCATGCTGGACCTGGTGCCAGAGAAGAGGGCCACTGCTGCCGAATGCCTCCGACACGCCTGGATCGCCCCCTAGTGGCGCCCAACAGACACTGCACCCTTCCCCACACACCGCCCCCAAGCCCCCTAACTCTCGGCATATCATGAGGATCAAACACACATCTGCATATATGGACATGTAACACAACCTACACACGTTGGAGTTTGTTGACATGAAAAGGAGATGGCAATGTTGTCTTGCCCGGAGAGGCAGCGTCTGCATGATGTCTGTAACCCCTCTCTCTCTGGCTCTGAAATGCTACACACACACACACACTAGCGCACACACACACACTCTGTAAGAACTGTCTGACTGAAGACTGTCTGCTGAACTCTTGTCCCTGTAATGGATCCACCCTAGGCTGATGGAAGAGTGAGAGGGTATAGTCTAGCTGGTCAATATCTATATGTTTCTTTTTCTTCCGTTTCTACAGACTGATATAAACTTCTTCTTCTCTTCCTCGGTGTCGGTCTCACTCATCGCTTCTCTCTCTCTGTCTGACCACCACTAGACCTTTCATTAGTTGTACCATCCTATTGCCAGCACACTTTAACCAATTTGACAAAAAGAATAGTCATTTTTTTCATGTGTATGTATATATATATATATATATATAAAAGACTGCTATAAGTGGAAGCTTTTTGTCATATCCTTACAGTTTTGTGTTGCATTGCAGTGTACACTGGGGCTGAGAGGCTGTGTTATGATCCAGAAGGTCTGGTCATGATGCTGGTTGTAATCCAGAGTAATTTCTGCGGTGGGGGGTAGGGGGGTTGTTATCAATGTACAGTAGAAGTCTTAACGTTTCCCTAGGACAAAAAGGGTGTCTCTGGAAAAGCAGTTGGTACAACAGTGTGTGGCTTTTCATTCAAACCTTCTGTTATTGACATAGTGGTTGGTAGCTGGTCTGCGTTTACAGGACAACGCGGGTGTTTCTGGACTTCAGGTCTGTATCTGTAGCGTGACGAGGTGACCCCAAGCAGAGCATATACGATTTAGACCGTTTCTTCAAATTAATATCCATGTGTCGACCCTTACACACGTCGTACACATTACGTACCAAAGAAATGGCCTTTGCTCCCTCAATAGCACAACCCTGTACAGTTTCTTGGAGCGAGTGTACGTTGAAGGACAGATTGCAAAAGGTTTGAATGATCGTGTTCGTTGCAAGTTGTTGGTTGATTTGAAAGCTTATTTTCGTACCCGACCGTTCCCTGTTTGGGGTTTGTTGCATGAGAAAACTAGAAATCAAGTGGATTGTAAAGAGAATTGATACTGAAAAAAAAACCCGCTGTAAAAATGCTTGTGAAAAGCTGCCATCCTGCTTGCTTTTCTTTTTCTTTTTTTACAAGGTAATCTCCTTATCTCGCTACTTATCGCCTTTGTTTCTCCTCTGCTTTGCAATGGATTGTTCACTGCTGATCAAATACATTTTCTGTAGTTGAATGAGAATAAAGAATTTCAAAATGTCAGTCATCTGGTCGAGGGTGTTTCAGTAATTAGTTCTTCAGATGTTTGTTTGACTCAATAATAGCAAATACCAGTACAGTGTATGCGTTCTCATTTTGCAAAATTGTATAATGTAATTTACAACAATTAGTTTATTATCACTGACAACAAACATAAATATTTTAGATTTTTAGATTAGCCTTGTTTGGAGTATCAAAATACATCTAATCTCATAAATTATGCACACACTATACAGAATATTCATACAATTATTCTACTACAAAAAAGGAATTAATGTAAAAGAAGAAAACGGGACTCCTCAGACCATTCCAGTTTGTTATCTCATCACCATTGGTTCACAGGGACATTAATCTGAAAAAGAAGCGAACAAGGTTACTTTTTTCCAGTGCAGTTATTCTGTTAAATCTTTTTAAGTGAGGTACTTGCAAAACATTTTGTTGATCAACGGTGACGTGAAAAAAACCTGTACTCTTTGTGTCAATACCTCCATATTAACAGATAAAAACGATGTCTTTATATCTTTAAAAGCCTGCCTCTTTAAAGCCTTAGTTTCTGTAAAATGAGTGAGTAATACAAGTATTTCCTTGTTTTGAAGCCCTCACGTCTTAATTTTTGTCACTTCAGGGATTGGTCTGAAATGTATGTTTAATGATACTGATGTGTTTGAAGCTGTTGTCTGTCCCTGGGTTTCAGTCAATGTCTGACTGTATAATTCACAGCCCTGATGGGGGTTTTCTGGTGCTTTGACGTTAACTGATTACCTCTCTTCACACTACCGCACTCTGCTCCCTATCCTACTCCTCCACATGGACACCATGAGACACACAGTATATCCCCTCTGTTTAAGCCATCCCTACCTTCCCCTTTTGTTCATCCCTTCTTTCCTGACTTTTTAAAGCCTCCCCCAGTCTTTTCATCTTTTTTTTTTTATTTCCCCGCATCATCCTCCTCAGTCCCTGATCCCTTCATCACACCTCACCCCCGCTAATCTTTCCCTTCCACTTGGAAGTTGTCAGGCAGCAGCTTGTCCTGACGGTTGCCCAAAGCGAAGGCCAGGAAAGAGAGGATGAGGGAGTCCATGATGCTGATGATTGCCAGGATGTAAGCCCAGCGAACGGTGCAGTTGCCCAGGGTGTATTTGTCTGTCCTCTGGCCACACATCCGCTTCACCTCCTCTGAGTCCCAGCCGTCTGGGTAGATCATGCAGCCAATCACCATGCAGGTACCTAAAGGGGCAGGGGGGGGGGGGGGGTCGGTCGGTTAAACCACC
>JAVQIZ010017005.1:0-20950 GCA_036023535.2 Galaxias brevipinnis | reverse complement strand
ACACACATACACTCACACACTGCAAGCTAACATGCACCCAATTGTACCTAAATAAACATACTTACTTTGTTGTTCTGTTATTGAACGAATTCCCAGAATATCTGTAACTGAGTGTGAGGAAGGCCATATCCTGTGCATAGCCATGTGTCCTGGAAGGGTAGGCATGCCAGGGGGAGTTGGTACTTTGGTTCCTGCTGCGATGGGACCTGGATATGAGTATATGTGATTGTATGGTAATGTGGGCTGTGGTGGTGGGTGATGTCCCTGTTTGCTTGACTCATACTGGTTCTGCTGGGAAAGATTTCCGATCTTGTTGCGGAGGATCCGACTGATGGAACTGACAGATGGCAGATTAAACTTGTCACAAACTCCGTCAGCCAGTAGCCTGTCACGAATTTCCCAAGCAAAAATGCCAGGGTCTCTTTGCTTGTATGTCCGTATGTGCTTGACCACGGTAGGTGTGGTGACCCGTGGTTTGCTGCCTCCGATTGCTCCTGGGAGAATTGAGCCAGTTTCGTTGTAGCGAGCCAGAATCTTGCTGACGCAGCCGTGAGAGACCCGAAGCTGTCTGCTTATATCGCAAGGTCTGATACCCAGCTGGGCAAGCTCTACAATCCTGAGCCGGATGGCGTTAGGTAGTGGTCTGCCATTGACGAAAACACCACCTAGTTGGTTCACCTCCCCAAATGCAGGCTCTAGAACATTAGAAAAAGACAGTAAAAAATAAAGTACAAGCATATGTTGCATTATGCCTTGCGTAATGAAGGCCTGTTACATCTTTTTCCCAGATCCCATCTTAACGTCTAAATATTTCCACTCCTGTTCAAAAGCAATATGCTCAGTCATATATTGTAAATATTATTTATATATATCAGATTGTGCACTCCACAAAGTTTCCACTTCTCTTAAAAACTAACCAGATCGTGCAAGGCGCGAAGTGTTTCAGCATATTTTACACATACAATGAAAATTCATATGCGCTTTAATTTCTTTTGACTTTGATCTTCCGTCTGCAGGTAAATATATTTTATAGCAATATTTAACGTAACACTAAACCACAAGTGCGTTATCATTTGGCTGCAGCTAGTCAGCAAAACAATGGTAAAACGGCAAACTTTTCAGAATGTGTGGCTCGTGCTTCATCTCTCATACTAAAATGTATAGCTATAGGCAATGCACTTACCCATTGTTTTTAATCCACAAATGATCAATGCGAGGTCAGAATTGCACCCTCTGTGCGGGTATGGTTCAGGGTCCAGTTTAGCGAGTGTTCAAAAGTCTTTGTAAGAACCCTTTAATGCGCCACGGAAATGATAACGAGCAAGAGAGACAAATTCGCGATCTGTTTCCTGATGGAAAGAAGGACAGGCTTACATTTCAATCTCGAGAAATTATGGGCTGGACTTTGAAGACTTTTCCCTCTATGATGAAGAAATGTCTCCAATCAAAAGTCGACTTTGTGTGACGCGGCTTTTCTATTGGTCTAAAACGTTGACATGACATGTTTCTTAGCAAGCGCCTACTCTCCATTATAGATAAACCAAAGGGAAAGCAACGTCCATGAATCTCTTACATCAAAAATGGTAGGTAATGGTAAGCGATGTGAATGTTGGAATTGTCTTCTATACTGTAAATATAAAGCCACAAAGAAAATCATTCAGTTTTGCAAATGCATGTTGTTTGACATTGACTTTGAGATCACTTTTAAAAGGGTCTCAGACATGATTATCTTTTTTTGTTCATATTACTTGTTAATTGACACTTAACCAAGATATAAATTATGCTTAATATACATTGTAGTCAACCCAAAACCAATACATGTAGTCAAAGAGATTTTCTTCGAATGAAGAACTTGAATGTAAAGACCCAACCAAATTTCTACTGTGCAAATTATGCAGGAATTGTTATTTTAGATACCAATTTGTAGTTTGATTTAGCTTTTTTTGGAAAATAATTTCAGTTTTGAAATGTCGCTTTCCCCCTTTAAGTTGACATGAGAAGTATCGAAAGACATGAAGGCTGGACTCTCAGTTCCACATGTTTCGTTTAGCCAATTAATCAAAGCCATTAGCATAGGCCTATACGCATTCTAATAGGGCATAAGATATCAATAATAACTATGGCTTCTAGATCGGTTTTGTATGCAAGTCTAATCTTTTCAGATCTGATAACTTTGTTAAATTTGAAACTTAACAATGCTTTCTCGTTCACTAAGTTATGGCTTATGTAATATGCATTATTGCTATTCCTATTTATTTAGACCAAAAAGCAAGCGACATCTACACCAATGTCAGACACTTAATCATTATATTGGAAGCCCTCTGTAATTCAACTCTTTATTTCCTGTTTACCGAGAAACGTCCTTAAGCTACAGGTTAGCAGCGCTCGTTTCTGTTTGACCTGAGTTTTCTACCCTGTCACGGAACAGCCTACTTTGTGTCCATATATTTGTATCTATTTAATCAGGGAGGTCTCACTGAGTCCAATGCCTCATATTTACAGTGAAGCTCATAACATTATTATAATTGTTAGGCAACAAGTATGGTAATAATTACATAAATAACATGCTAAATACCAATGTTAAAACATGCACACATAAACCCAACGCAACAAGAAGTGCAGGGATGAAAACAATATAGCAAACCACTCGGTTCGATGTTTGTTGACCCGTTTATTAGATTTTTTTGACAGATTACTCACGTTGCTCTAGTTCTTAAATAATAAGCAGACTTTTTTTTTTACCACATACGCACCCTTCAGTATAGTTCTCGAGCTTAATGTGTGTCTTGAAGCCTATATTTCTTTTGACGATTCCCTTTGCCCCAGCTCCACAGCCACTAATGCGTTAAGGATAATGTTTACCATTGGAAAACGTGCCCAACTTGTTTCTATTGAAGGGCTTCCGGATGGCTGGAAAACGAAGGGTCACGTCCAAAGGATCTTAGGACCAAGCTAACAGATCGTTGTTCTGAAATGCATGCTGGCATAATTGGATTTCGTTCTGCTAACAGTTAGTTTGATTCTACAGTTGACCTCCATAATAACTTGAACGGGTGTTAGAAACGCACGTGCATTTTTTTCTCACCTGGCAAAAGGTTGGATTGCTTTCTTTTCTTTTTAAGGACATGTTATCTAAATTATATCCTTAATTAATAATGCGTTATTACCCTCATCAATAATATTTAATGTCTTCTATACCCGGTAAATGTAGAGTGTTAAAAAATGTAAGGAAGGGCCTGCATTCTTTTTTTGTTGTTGCCGCTATTGATAATGTAATGTAACACACTCTTCAATCAATTCCAGGATTACTGATCGTAAGAGGCCTTGTAGTCAGTCGATTATCTGTCTATATGAATCCAACCTTGGGAGTTCACTGAAATGACTGAACCTCCCCATATTTGTTTTTTCTTTTACTTTATTTATTTATTTATTTTTTGTTTATGTTTTGCTATTTTGGAAAGATATGTCTGCAACATTAATGATATAAATATCTTTCTATGGACATAATTAATTTCATAGCCATCTAATTGCTTCAGCTCAAATTATGCAGAGGATGCATTGTCTTTCATATGATAAAATGACACCGGCTTCAACTTGCTAAATTGCAAGTGGGCCTAAGATGAATCAATTAAATATTGAACAACCAAAATATTTTATTTCAAGATAAATCACAAAAATGTTAATATGTCATAGTGTACTAACATTTGAATTGGGTGTAGAGTGGTGTATACAAGTGTGCAAATCGCCGCTGCGTCAAGCATATCCTATCCTAAAGTAGGCTATATCGATGAGTGTAATGTGAAATGTAAACGTCTTTGCAATTTTTGGTGATGAGAATGTAGGCTATTGCGCCACGTTGTCTGTCAGGCCTATTTTTTCAGTTGTTGTCTGGCATTTCTACACTGACAGTCTTTTAAATTATATGGTATGCGGGCTTATAAGCCGTACATTTATCATGCGAAATCATTAGCTTGAAAATAAATTAATAGCATATTTTTCAACAGTTTGTATTGAGACATTTTGTTGTCTGCATCGCGTCAATGACACCCCCCCCACCCCCACCCCCCCATGGACGCACAATATGTTTTTTTCAATAAAGGCTTAATTAATGTGAAGCAATTTTGATTACATTAACTCCACTTAGAACACATTTCAATAAAAATTTATTTATTACTCCATTATTTTAATTGTGTATAGATTGCAAGCAATTCATATATCACCGTGCTCATTGACCTTACTTTTTAATTTACAAAGTAAATCTTAATCCGTCACAGTGCGTCGACGGCTCAAACTAAAATAACAGCCAAGTTCCTCATCAAGAAACTTCGCTTTGGGTTTTTATTTTTTCTTTCAAAGTTATAGACATTGAATAGACTAAATGTGCATGTAATTGCAATATATAACAGAATCAATAATTGTTTCGAGACAATCACTTAAAAATACGTTCATATGATCTACGTGTTTATACCGTAAGTGTGCCCTAACTACATTCTTGCTTTTAATATTATTTTAATTATTTGACTCTGCGCACTATATAGCCATAAGTATATGAGTTTGTGGTTTAGGTCTATATGGCAATTATGTAAACGGCGACTGCCAATTTATTGATTAAGCATTTGCTGTAGGCCTACAGCTTATTATGTCATCAATGTCATCAATACGGTGCCTGAGTGGTAGCTTAATCTAAATATTATCAATAAACAGCTCATGCGTTTCTAAATGGCTGTCTAGTTTAAATTTCGCTATGGGTGTGTCCCAACGAAGCCCCAGTGAATAGGCCTATCTATAAAAAAAATAGAGACAATATGTTTCCAATTTGATATAAGTGATATAGTTTCTTATTTACTATTGCCGCAACCTACACCAACTGGTTTAAAACCGCATCCCAGTCTGAGAATCCCACGTAAGAGTTATTATAACTTAAATCCACCGTGAGATTAGTGAGGCTCATGCAAAATGGGTTTCCCTATAACTAATCATCAGCAATTACTTATTTATTCTATAGTGTTATTGTATAGTGGCCTATGGCCTACAGACTCACCTGTAGGGTCTTGCAATATCTTGTGTCGTGAGAATACATACAAAAAATAGTAGGCCTACCTAACTTACGCCCATGAAGGTATACTGGCAATACTTGAGCCGAATGTTCCCGATCATCTCAGTTACATCTATCTGAGATATTCCACTTACACACTTATAGTTTATTCATTATTAAGTAATAGTTTGGGTATTATGGACCAATCCATTTTTATGACTATTAATTGAGTAAACCGTATCTTGCTTAGGCCGAATTGTACATTGGATGCAGCTAATACAAACTAGGCCTATACTTCAACGGCTAATAATACCACTGCTACTGCTACTACTACCACCACCACTACTACTAAAAATAATCATAATAATAATAATAATTATTATTATTATAACAATAATGAATATAGTAATTACAAGAATAGATTATTTTTATTATTAATAATGTTGTTTTAGACACGTGGTTTGCCTGTTTATTAATATTAATTAAGCGTCTTAACGTACATGGAAGGTATTTTAAGGAAGTCATTTGACTTGAACAATACCAGTTGAACCCACACACTGACTCTTGACTTGTAGGCCTACTACCAAAACCATTTTATTTTCTCGTTTTTAAGTGGAAATAGAGTAGAATAGGTCCCACATAAAGATGTGCACAATGCCCTGCTCATTTAAAATAACCTTTAGAAGAGTACTAACCACTCAATAGTCTGAATATTTCAAATCGTTTTGCAAAATGTTTCTGTGAAATTACCCCAAAATATTGATTGATTTATTTTCTTTCAAAATGTAGTGCATAAACTCTTTGAATTCACGATCATAAAATAACCTTTATCCTCCAAATGCCATTGACACCATCAAAGCTCTTTACAGGTTAGCGCTTCTTAAAGCTTGAGTGGCCCAGTAACTTTAGTGCACCGTTAATGAGGACGAATGCAGGTTAACGAGTAATGTAGTCGTGTTTCAGAGGCCAGCGCTAGATTTCACGTGAGAAGGACAAAAGAAACAATATTTATGACACTTGCATCCATCATTTTGGCATCTGTTTTTCTGGCACCTGGGAATCATTTTCATTAAATGTTCATTCCTTTTCTAATTTGAGTGTTTGTCCAACTAAGGATATTGAAAAGAAACTGGGGGAAATAATTTTGTTGTGGCTTATTAAAATTAATTCCTGCATATATTTATTGGAGACCATTGTAATTGATTACTCTGACCAGGCCCTTTACAACATTACCAAAATAAAATTGTACATGTACCTGCAAAGGTGGTCAAGATCAATTGATTGATGGTCAACAACATACCTCAAATCTAAACAGAAATATATACTGTACTAAGTAAAAGTAAAGTAACAAATGTAAAATGTGAAGGACACAAAGGTTTAGGAACCGCTACAGTCACAACTTATTATTTTTCATGTATCCACACTGTCGCATTTGTAATGTTTGGTGAGTTTGATTTGTGATTTCAGTGTCTCAGTTTTGTGTTTCCTTTTATGTTTTGCCATCCAGGAAACCACCTGAATGGCCCTCCTAACTCACCTGTCATAGAGATAGTACGCTGTAATATCTGGAAGACCACATTTGTTCTGAGATTGTGGAAACCCAAGGCAGCAATTGCATTATAATTATCCACTGTGCAGTTGTGAAGTGAGTAAATTTATTTGATCCGAGAGTCGCATTCACTACCCCTTTTCAATTTCTTCTATAGAATTAATGCAATCAATGTTAACATTTGATGTAAGGGTTTGGCTGTAATCTGTACTGTTTGTCACTTTTTTCTGCCTGGAACAAGCTGTATTTAGTTATAGCATGACACAAGAATGCCACCTGCTGGACCTTTGATATGACAGGTCATTACAAATACAGGTCTAACCAGCACTAACTTTTTTTTCTTTTCTCAGACTATACGTCCAGGCAAGTGTTTGTATGATATCCACCACAGATGAGTAGTTATTTTGCTTTTGAGTTGGTGGAAAGGTATGACAATGATATAAAAAAAGTAACAAGAACAGTGAACCAGTTAAGGATTTAAACATTTGGCAGCAATTTTCATCCATTATCAACCCTGTCCCTAAACCATAGCCATAGTAGCTTGTAGCTTCCAGAGCCAGATTAAAGGGGGTAAGGGAGGACTTGCTCATTATTAATTCTACATTATTATTTGATAAACTATCTTTTAACCAAACCGATTTTTTTGCAAAGATAGCTCTACTTGTAGTGAGTGTCAAAGAGAGACTCAAACTCGTGCATTGCTAAACTGATACAAATAAGTGTGTCAGTGAAGATTCAACAGTAGGCTTGTAGGCATAATATGTGGCTGAAAAACATCGGGGGTCCACTGTAGAAAGCTAAATGTCTCTAGCGCTCAAAGCATGTGACAGTTAAGTAAAAAATGTGTAGATCAAGACCAACACAGGCAGACATGTTCGAATTAAATGTTTTTTCTTTTTCTTGTAGGCTTAATGGGAAATTATAAATTGCAAGCATGACATACCTGAAAACCTTAGGTCTTGAAAATACAGAAGATCATTAACAGGGATAGTAGGGATATTAAATAATCCTAGAATGCGTATTATATTCTTCCCTTTTTGAGAGACCTCTCATTGCTCTTACAAAGCATCAAACCCCCAATTCAGAAAGGTGTCATAGCGCCGCTGTGGTGCTTTGTGTAGTGCAAATAAAGACTTCCACCGTTCGTTTTCTCCAGAAGTCTGAACTGTTTAATAAGCCAAATAGCCTAATATCAGTGTCATATTATGACATAGCATTTTAAACAGACCTTTAATTTATCCCAGTGTTGGATTTCGACAATATAGCTGAAGCAGCTTTGTTTATAGCCTCAAGAGGGCAGTATAGTATTACAGACGTTAAACTGTAAGTGGCAGGTCACTAATCTTAGGAGCTAGCTGTCAGAAAGGGACAAAATGGTCAATTAAATATTGATTCATCATATCAGATTAGTGAAATTTACCCCCTAAAAGTTTAAAGTTGTCATGTCCTCCAAAAACCGATCGAATGTTATTTGCTAATTGTCTCATCAGATACTCATTCAAACAGGCCTAAACTATTGCAGCCACTGACAGCAATTAAATGTCAGAACATTCCATAAGGACCACTAGCCCCAGGTTATTACCACACCGTTTCCTGTGAACACACATATAGGCAAGTGTGCTTGCTTATGGTATTAAAAGGTCTTCCAAAGTCTATCAAGAAACAAAATAAAATAGACTTTTAGAGTTATGTACTTTGGCTGAGATAACCCTCAGACATTTGAAAGATCAGAAAGTGCAAGGGATAAATACACACAATGAACCAAATCGACATCATTCTTTAATTTGAAACCCTTTGAAATATTTCAGATACTAAAATACAAAAATATATTTGTGATACATTTTTAAACACACAGGGTGAGAAAAAAACAATGGTCTATTGCAGAACATACAATATAAACGTTTTCAGAGGCTTGTGTGCGACTGGATGGATTACTGGTGTTGTAATTAAGCCTGTTAGTAGTAGTAGTTATAGTAGGCTAGGCTAGTAGTAGTATAGGATAATAATTAAATTGCAGCCAAAAACATTTAAAAATAAGTTATTAGAACTTGCAAAAACATTGCAATCCTTTTTAATAGATCAAGTCAGAAACGTATGACCATTTTGGTGCGGAAAAAAAGTTTGTTATTTATGCAAAGAGATGCAGCTAAATTTGCTTCTCTTTTATAGAAGAGAGACTATTTGGTTTGAAAAGTTTAACATCTCTTGGAAATGTTTAAATTTAGTTTAATAGCAGAATAAATATTGGGCACTGAAGAGCTCTCGGGAGCACCAAAGTGCCCACTCGTTGCTGAAGGCTGTAGGTTGTTAAATAGATTAAGGGGCTACGAGAGGTCACTGTGAACAGAAAATTCGCACTCTCTGAACATGACTTCTCTTTGCCTTTCTGAGGTGTTGCACTTAAAATCGAAAGTCCTTTACAAACAACTAACCCACACAAATGAAGTTGTGTACAGTAATCCGTTTGTTAGTAAACACTTGTATAGCTTTCACGTTGCTTTATTTAACATTTGATAGTAGAGGAGGAACTCTTTTCAGCATGTTTGTTTTTGTGTTTTTTTTCTTTGTACATGTGGTGCATTGAAGACATAATGAGTAGAAATAACAGTGCGCCACGAATTTGTCTGAATTGATTGCGTTATGTGACACATCAAGTCATATCTTGACTTTTGAATACCAATTAATGTAAAACAATTTAAATACGTTTTTAATCACACAAGTAATATTGATGCGCACTATACTGTCGGCAGTAGACATGGAGAAGTAGTAGATAGCGGCCCAGATCCTATTCAGCTCCCATTCAAAACCATGACAACAAGGAACAAGCTCGGATTTATCCTAGAAAGTTAAAGGACATTGTCCCTTGGCGTCAATCACCGCATTATTGCAGGACTGAACAAATGCAAAATCTTGACTGGAACAAATGCTTCCAACGGGTCTCGGACGCGGGGCTACATTTCCGCCTTTGTTCTCTCCTCTAGTTGGCATGTATTTGTGTTCCCTCTCGTCCGACCACCCAGGACGACTCTCTCTCTCTCTCTCTCTCTCTCTCTCTCTCTCTCTCTCTCTCTCTCTCTCTCTCTCTCTCTCATAGGGTAGTCCCTGTCACCAAGGCGCGCCGAGAACGACAAAACCGTCCTAATCATATTGGAACTTATCTGACCTGTCTTAGGCACCTTATTGATTTGGGTGCGGACCAATTTCAAACAACAAACCAAATAAGAATCTATTTACGCGGTGAATTTATGGATTACCACACAGATACCATAATTAACATCTTTCTCCTGTTTCTCATCTTATATGGCTATATAATATGTGGTAATGTGAAAATGCGATACTCCGGAGCAATTAAATCGCAAACCAAATTATCACCTATCGATTTATTAATTGTATGAAAGTTTATTTAGTTTGTTTATTTCGATGTATTTATCTAAGGTTATACCCTGTGCATGTGTTTTAAAGTTTTATATAAATACATTCGATACGTATTCAATGCACACCAATAAATTAATCAGTTAAATCAACTAAAATGCACACTAATTGCTAATTTTGTATGCAAATACTTGACATGTTATTGCGGTGATGGTGTGTGTGTGTGTGTGTGGGGGGGGGGGTGTTAGGGGGCTGATGAGGTGGGCTCTGCTGTCACTTGCCACCCAAGACGTGATTCAGCTCCAACAATCACCATTATCTGTTACCCAGTTTCACGATACGGGACGAATCTGTAATGATGACGAGTGTTTCCTTTAGCTATTGTTTGAGCCCATGCTTATTATACTGCGCGTTCACACCTACCACCATTGGATAGTTGCACTCCAACCATTCAGGTACTTAGCAAACCCCAGGAAAGGAGACGCTTTATAAGCGGTGTTTGCTGCTTGAAGTGCTGTTTATATAAACACTGCGCCTCTTGTACACACGGGTATTCTAGTTCTTGTTTGACTGCTTGCTCCTGGCTTTTCGTTTAAGTGGATAAAACACATTGCTTTTCTCCAAAGAGTCACGACTCCTTTCTTGGAAAGGCATTATTTGTATAGCTTTTAAGCAATCGGATTGATCATCTGGACGTAATGGCTATTCCAACAAAGTTCAGTTTTTCTGTCAGGAGCATTCTGGATTTGCCAGATCAGGATGTCAGAGCCGCCCCGCAGCCATCCCCGACTCGTTCCTTCTCCAGTTCTACCTACTCATCTTGGATAGACAGTGACCGGAGTACTTGTTTATGTAAGTGAAATTCTATTTGGATTATTGTTGTGGCAAATGTTATAATATTGTTTATAATACTCAAGACTTAGCTACTGAAGAATACGAAAACTTAATTTTTATGCATCCTTCAAGGTCACACACAGCATTACTCTTAATTGCTGAAAGTAACACTTCTTAATTTAATTCTGCAGCTTCAGATGAAAGTAGCCATGAAGCTTCCCCGGAATCAACCAAGCCAGACAAAATGTGCGTTGATTCTGAGGCTGAGAAGAAAAAGAAGAGGCGCGTGCTCTTCTCCAAGGCCCAGACCTTCGAACTGGAGAGGCGCTTCCGTCAGCAGCGCTACCTGTCAGCCCCAGAGCGCGAGCAGCTTGCTCGTCTTCTCAACCTTACGCCCACACAGGTGAAAATCTGGTTCCAAAACCACAGATACAAAATGAAGAGAGGGCGAGCGGAGGGAGGACAAGAAATAACTCCACCACCAGTTCTGCGCAGAGTGCTTGTTCCAATTTTAGTTCGTGATGGAAAACCATTTCAGACTCGTTTTCTTGACACTGAGAAAGCGGGCTGCGTGCCACCAACCACCTCCCAAGTACCCTTTAATTTGAAGACTTTTAACCATGGTTCCCCATTTGCTCTTCCTCCCAGATATCAGCACCTTTCCTCGCCAACATCCTCCAGACACACCTTTGCATGGAGAGACTTTTTGAACGATTCAGTTCACTTTAGCTCTTTTAAGTGACCTAAAGTTGGCTAAACTTCAGGTTAATTTAGCGTTACTGCAAATGCTGAGCAACTTAACATATTGGCTGAAACATATTGGCATATTTGCACATTTTATTTTCATATGATTACTATACGGTTGTAAATAATTTAAAGTCTTCTATACATTTGTATAATGGAATATTTTGTAAAATCTGTATTATTTCTTTTTGAAACGCAAAGATGTTTAATCAGTAGTATTGTGTATCATTATTGCCTTGGTTATATATACTCGTCGACAGTGTTGATACCCAATTACTGTACGTATAAAAGTAGACTTATCTTATAAGAACAAATAGGTAGTTGGTCTAAAGATGAAGATGCATTATTGTCTTAGAATGTATGTTACATATATGCAGTTGTAAGGCTGCATTTCAAATTAATAATACAGTTTATTTTTGGCCATTTTGTTAATAAAACATTATCGAAAAAATTTTTATATCGATGTATCCAATTTGTTTCAAGTATCAGGTCTATGCACACTAAATGGCAAAAAAAATGTGTGTACTTATGACATTTGGACATTTGCTTTTTAGCAGGTATATTGTTGAATTGTTCCTGATGACATGTTGCATTTCTACCATGCCAATTTACAAGAACTGCAGGATATTAGAAGGAATAGCCCCAAAAGCTTTTGAAATTATAAAGGCTAATCAAGATCCTCTAAAGCTGAGCAAACATCGCTGTTAAAGGATGGATTTGGCTAAACATAAGAATGGCTGAGCAACACCAACCCCCCCCCACCCTTACCCACGCACACACACACATAAACACACACCTCTCTCTCTCTCTCCCTATATTTTTCTATTAACATAAAACGTCTTTGGTAAGCCTCACTTTTAATTGAGGAAAACTGACATCAACACATAACCGAAATCTGTTTACTATGAAAGATAGAAAACATTTGAGGAACTATTGTCGTATGTAGTCTTAGACGAAACCAAGTTGGCTGACCCTGACGGCAAGACCTGTATGTGTGGTTGCTCATATTGAATTTTGTTCGATATCCTCGATGACTAGATTACACTTGTTTCATAAAAAAATCATACTTTAGGCCTTTGTAAATAGTCCATGATCCACTATTTTAGCTAAAAGGCCTCATAGACCTATATATTTGACAAATGCTATGCTATTATATAGACATGTTGGTCGTTAGAATGAAGTATTTCTTGCAGATTTGTGTTAGACGGGATAAAGATGAATGTTTAGTTGTTATCAAAAGAGTTTCACGCTTTCACGACCCTTATGATGTTGTTTGCTCGTCCTGTGACCCTATAGCGCATCGTCGCTGTCACCTGGTCTTTTGTTCCTCTTGCCTTGGCCACCTTGTATCACATATGGAGGGGACTGGCCAAACCCCTCTTCTGGCTGCATTTCTCCTTTAACACCCTTTTTGTCTGTGTGTCTCTAAGTGAAAGGACTATTGTCCTTCCCCTAAAAGGGACCTAGACAAAATCCTTAGTGTTTCAACTCCCGTTATGTTTAATCAGTCCCTGCGACAAATTTATGAGGTTTAACCACACAATGGTGTTTTAGAGCATCGTGGGTTTGAGGAGTGACAAAGACAGGCTTTTAGACGTTGCCATTGGTTTTTTAACTTGGTTAGAAGAACTTCTTTGAATGAGATGGGTGCGATATTCTCCTTCCCCAAAGTTCCCTCTCTTCATAGGGCCTCTTTGTACATGGTGAGTTCTGGCCTTGCTCATTTAAACGTGAACTATTCCAAACGACTAGTACTACATAATATTGCAATTTAACAACCTCAAATGACAAACGCACTGTAAATAACATAAGATAACCTGTATTATGGACATCGTGCGTTTTACTGATTTACGGTCGTAGGCAAGTTCCAACAAATTATTATTTGAATCAGTAGCCTGCTTTCTTACTCTGCTGCCAACGTGTTTACTGGGACATGATATATTATATAGCTATAATATAACACAAATAAAACCTGCACTGCTATCTTACCTTTGTGATATGGCTATAATCGTATGGACCAAAGGAAGGTCAGAATTCTTTAGGACTAGCTAAAACTTAGTTCCAATTACTATAGAATTATCATTACAACCAATGCTAAGATTTCTTTATAGTTAATCAAAATACATATTTCTTGTCTAAGAAAGTCCCTCTTGTGCACTTTAGTCCGCATACTATGTCACTCTCGATCGTGTGAATTGCCTAAATGTGTTAGTCAGCTTTATCCCCGCTAGATGTCAGGATAACACATGCTATTTATCCATGACAAGCAAATATTTGTTGGATATACCTCGTCTGCTGGATTGATTTATCAACGGCTTAAGGCTCATCAGCTGGGGGCACTGGGTCAAGTTATTATTTCTGACCCTAATTTCGTACCCAATTTACGTAATTTTTGCTTAATGGCTATTAGCATGGACTATTACCGTGGATAGCATAGGCTGTAACATAAATATATAACACCGTATCATGTATTTTTTGAATGCTGTAACATTATCGATAATAGCCTCGTGTTTCATAATTTCAAAATACATTTTTATTTAATAATTCACAGACTGGCCTATAAGAATAAATTAAAAAAGATAGGAGTATAGAATTGGTCTAATGTGTGGAAATCTTTAAAATTGTGTCTTGCACCCTAACTTAGATTCAGACCTTTGCTCACTAATACAACCTACCAGCTTATACGATATAAATGGTTTCCATTTCTGAAGTTGTTTTCGAGATTACCGTGCACCAGATCAGTTCAACAACAACTTGAACAGGAAACAAAAGAAGCCGTAGGTGGCCTCAACACGCGCCACTTTAAAGTATCCTCATTACCGAGGAATTAGCAAGAGCATTTGGACTAATTAAAGCTAATTGGTCATAATAGCCGTGTTCCAGAACAAAAATGCCACTGATTTTGCTGATTAAGAATGCCTTTTGAAATTAAGAAAGCTATGTAGGCCCCCAGGGGAAACACGGAACAATTGTAATTGCCTGCAATTACATGACATTCTATTTGCAGGTATACCTTAAACTCAGTTCGCACAGGCAAGTGCCCTAAATGTTACCTTCACGTCAGCGTTTCACTACTGTATGGATATTATTATCATCAGGTTCTTTCCCGATTAACGGTCAGTTACAACACTGTGAGGAAAATAGTGCTCAAATACCAGATCAATATAACAAAAAAGAAACAGTGACATCTGGGCGTGTTGAGAATGGAGTAGGCTACAATGCCAGTGATCACTGTTGAGCCACCCGGAGATGTCCAAGGAAGACGCCCGCCCACTCGAAAATACCAATGAAAGATTTTCTCTCAACCAAAATTATTTCCGAATATTTGTATAAAATACTCGATTAATGCAGAATGGATACTCAAACATCATAGTTCGTAGATTTAAACTGACCTGTCCGGTATTAGCTAATCGGATTAAATGTAGGCCTATAATGGGGAAATAAATAACTACCAAGCTAAATTGTGTAGGCTTTCCATATAAGCCGCAGAGAATCTTATTTTTTCCCAAAAATAATTACCAAGGAGCATGCATTCGGACGCACATTTAATGTGCCTTACTGCATATACTTCACTGCATTTGAGGGAGCGCAATCTATTTCAATGGGTTGGCCATGCCTCTTAGCGCACATGAACGTTGGCAAAATAACTCAATCGCTTTTTAACTGCAAGAGTGTGGCAAAAATATTTTAACCATATAGACCGAATGATTAAGGGTTCACGTAAATAAAAAGATTAAAAAGATTTTATCATGATTTAAAGTCCGTTAAAAGCCGCCACCAGAAGACGCTGTGTTTCTTTAAGCCCTGCATTGCCTGCACGTCAAAACATGCAATGCTTGTTTAAGGACTACACGGGTCGCAATATGAGTCTATGCAGTGACAAACCATATAATTGATTATGACTTGCTGTTTGGTCTTTTTTACTTTTTAATCATGTTTCAGGTAGCACTATTCGGGCACAGAACTGCTCGTTATTCTACAGTGAAGACCAACATTTATAAAAACATCTAAGGCTAATCATCTAGCAAATAATGAAGACAAAATAAATTAATAATGTTACAACTAATAATAGTTAATTTACTGTAACAAATAAGGATGGCAATATTTAGGCTTTAAATGCCGTTTATCTGCTATATACTACTGCTGTATTTATTTTTAGACAATATTTGTGTGTACGTGGGTGCGTGCGTGCGTGCGTGCGTCTGTGTGTGTGTGTGTGTGTGTGTGTGTGTATATGTGTGTGTGTGTGTGTGTGAGAGTTTCTGTAGGCCATATGTGTCTGACAATAAACTATGGATTGTTAGTTTGGTTAAATACATTTGTTTGGAAAAATATTACGGACATTGTTCTCTAGGCCTCTGTTGTAAAATGCTAATGCAAATAACTTGTGAAATATGGATATTTCAAAATCAAAAACTCTGTTTGTGCTATTTTTAATGCTTATGATATGCACGAGTACAAATAGCTGTTTCGCTATTGTTATTATCTTTCAAACCTAACTTGGAGACAGTATTTATGGTGCGCAATGTGTGCGTAAAAATGCAACCAAACCGTTGACCGCAATTGTACACTGCATAGTCGTCAGTCTATTTTAGTTGGATAGTTAAAACGTTTATGTAAGTTCTAAACAAAACAGATTAAAATTGTGACTTGAGTTAAACCTATTTGGCTCTTTGAGTATTACAAAGGATGCGTCTGGCGACAACCCGGCATGGTGCTGCTGCATAAGAAGTGTACTCGAGCACCTGTAACTTTACCTGAGAGGCTCTTCTGCTCCAGAACCCATTTTCTTTTGACTGGGGCTCTGAGAAGAGTGTGGATCTGAATTTGGGCGGCAAACTGCTTGCGTCCAATGATATAAAAATTAAAAAGGGTTAATCATTTACGCCAAAAAAACGCGGATGTGTATTTATTTACCTATCTGTCAATTTCCCTCCCTTGTTGCGAGTGCCTTTTTGCACGGCAGAGTACGATATCGAATAATAGCCTACAAACACTGCTTCAATCACCACAGGCCTCTTATGGCCATTAAAAGTCACTAGTTCAGCTGAAGCTTTTTCAAACACGGAGTGGTTCTCCAACTCTCAAGTCCATCATAGGCCTCCTTTCATCAAGAGGCCCTCGTAAACATCACTACAGTTAATAAAGTGCATTGTGGTGGCTACTGCAACGCCAAGGCTAAGCTTTGTCCTCATGGACAACATGATTTGAAACGATTTAGTAAACCAATACTAATTTTTAATTCAGTTATGCTATAGGTGGTTAAAACATTCATGATATTGTTTTCTTCAGTCATTGGTTAGTGGGAGGGGAGCACATTTCTTGCCAACAAGTAAAAATTACGTCTAGCGCAAGCTAGAACTGCGTGAATTGTTGCTGATGCCCCGCCTCTGATGGTAGCCTTAAACCTGGCACCCAGCTAAAACAAACGAAAGCCAGCACCGAGCTCCCACTCAATCCAATTAAGGCGGACTTCAGGCTCTCTCGTACGTGTTCATCTAGCAGGATCGACGTTGAGACAACAGGAACAGAGGGGCTTTGGCCAAAAAAACAGAAGGAGAGATTGCCTAGCCTTCTAATTTCTCCCTCTCCAGCCCCAGAACAATGTCGATGAGCCCTAAGCATACGACTCCTTTTTCTGTTTCCGATATCTTGAGTCCTCTTGAGGAGAGCTACAAGAAAATAAGTATGGAGAATAACAACTTGGGGGCACCTCTTGCATCCTACCGTCAGCCGCAGGTGTCTCAGGCAGCTATGCAGCAGCACCACATGGGCCACAATGGGACAGTGTCCGCTGCTTACCACATGACTGCAGGTGTGTCTCAACTGTCACACACCGCAATGGGTGGCTACTGTAACGGCAACTTGGGAAACATGAGCGACCTTCCAGGGTACCAAGACGGCATGAGGAGCAGTGCAACAGCCACCGGGTGGTATGGAGCTAACCCAGATCCACGCTTCTCTACTAGTGAGTACCTTTTGATTTTGTCTAATTTGGACCGGTGAGCAAGTTTTCGTTTTCCTTTTAATTTGCCTTTTTATTGCTCTCCAATTTTTGTTATGACAAGGTTCTTTTTTATTGCAGCAATGCCTGCAAATCTTCCTGGTGGACCACATCAGGCTAAACCATATGGCACATGACAGCACCTTTTAATTAAATTGTTGGATTGAACTAAATGTGTCAAGACGGCAGACAAAACATTTTCTTTTACAAAATTACTGTCCTGTATATTTGGTTTAATTAACGGTGTTTTTCCAAATGTAGCTTATATGATAGACAAGCTAAGTCGGCATGGATTCTAGACCTTAGGGGGGCAATATTGAGCTCGTGAGCTCGTTCACGGTTCTTGAAAATATGATGTGTATGTGTCCAAATTAATGAAAGGCACGAACAATTGTTTGGCAAATGATTGTGTTTTCTGTGTTGTTTTTATTTAAAATGTATTTATCTGCTCATTTCTGATTTTAGTCTCACGCTTCATGGGCTCTTCATCGGGGATGAACATGAACAGTATGGGAAGTCTTGGTTCCCTAGCAGATGTGGGAAAAGGCATGGGCCCATTATCGGGCACCCCAAGAAGAAAGAGACGAGTGCTTTTCTCTCAAGCTCAGGTGTACGAGCTTGAGCGACGTTTCAAACAGCAGAAGTACCTTTCAGCTCCAGAAAGAGAGCACTTGGCCAGCATGATCCACCTCACCCCAACCCAAGTCAAAATATGGTTTCAGAATCACCGGTACAAAATGAAGAGGCAAGCAAAGGACAAAGTATCCCAGCAACAGATGCAGCAGGAGGGCGGCTCCTGTCAGCAGCAGCAGTCTCCTCGGCGGGTGGCCGTGCCAGTTCTGGTGAAAGACGGAAAGCCATGCCAAGGCAGTGCCCACACTCCAACCTCGGCTGTTCAGACTCACCACCAGCAAGGTGGAAATGTAATGATCATGTCCAATAACAATTCGGCCCTTGGGCAACATCAAACGCAGCAGGTGGGCAGCGCAGGTCACTCTCCAGATTTAGTGCAGCACTCAGCCAGTCCGCCTTCTCTCCAATCCCAAGTGGCCGGCCTTTCTCACCTGAACTCCTCGAGCGCAGAGTACGGAACAGCCCTGCAGTGTTCTGCCCTACTATATGGCAGGACTTGGTGACAGCCGCACATGACATAGCCTAACTAAAAACCTTCTGTCAAGACATTTGGGCAAAGTTAACCTGTAACTAACTGTACTTGCACTGTACATGTGCATCGGTCCATGCTCTCATGCGCACTGTAATTTAATCGTTTCGAAAGAAAGTTGGATGCTGTCGCTAACTGAAATTTTATGGATGGATAAAAAACGTTCATCAATACCGTTCTCTGTGGATGTGCAATTTCAAACCATGGAATTATTTATGTAAATTATGTTGAGATAAATAACCTGCATTTGACGTCGCATTTTCCTTCACCTGTTTTTTGGTTAGACTGTACTGGGTTAAACGGAGAATTCATAAAGACTGAATAGGCTTTCTGTTTGGGGCCTTTAAGACTTTTTTTTAAAGATTGCTCTCGTTTATCATAGAATTTAATGCATAGATTTAGATTGTACATTTCTGTAAAATAATTGAATTGAATAGTTTCTAGCTATATGTTGTAGCCTACAAAGTTTTTAATGCTATTGCTGTTTGTTGTTTGATTTAATTGGTATTTGTAAGTTTAATTTCTTTGTAACTTATATAGGCCTAGATATTTGACTTGATACAAAAAGTTATATTAATAAATTATGGAAACTTACATTTTTTTTGTTTAAATGGATTTGGGATTTTATCCGGTGTCAGATAACCCAAGTCCTTATGAGAAATGTTTCAATATATGTATGATCGGTATTGTTAGTTATACTACTACCACTACTACTACTACTACTACTAATAATAATAATAATAATAATAATAATATGAAATAGTAGTAATTTGAATTATAATAACAACAACAATAACAGTAATAATATTGCTTATTATTATGCTAATGATACAATTGAAATAGTACCATTTAAAATACATATTACGAATTCCAGACGTGACCCACATCGTTAGAGACATTTATTAAAGATGTTTACCTTAAAAACACAATACTGGACAATTTTGACGACCCATTTTGTTAGAACGCTCTTAAATACTGTCTCCACAAATGTGAAAGTTTTTCCTTTTCTTATCATCTTATTTGTTTTACTAATTATCACACTCTTAGATCTTTAAACACCTGCAGTCTTTATGTGCAATCGGTGTTTTTGTGTGCGCGGGTGTACGCTTGTGTTTCTCTGTTTTTGCTGAATGTGAGTCAGCAAGGTGAGGTCTCAATTCTTTTTTAGCCATCAGAAGATCAAAAGAACTCTGCTCAAAGGACGCTTATCGATCAAATCTCTGACCAAACAACATTTTTCTTTTCAAACAGCTTGGCCAGACAAATTCTCTGTGCTGATCAAAGATAGACTAATAGCATGTTTATTATTAATCAATCAGAAAAATGGGAAAGTAAAATAGTTTTACATACATTGTTTGCGCGTTAAATCTTACTGTGATAGTGGCGTTGTGTAATCAAACGGGTATTCATACAAAGTTAATCTGGTACACCTTTGCTATATAGCCCATGTGTATACTATATTGGCAATTTATTATTTCCGTACGTTTACTATCTATTGTGTTGCCATGAAAAACTTATAGTAACCCATGCAGGGTTCACTTTATTTATAGCTTCTTAATTAATTGGTTACCCTGCCAGGACAGGAATGACTCGTTCAAGAGGGCTTTTATTTAACAAGTTATTAATCGTAAATATTTTCCTTTTTTTCCGCCCTCGTGTATATAATTTTTTTTTGCAATTTTGCAGATTTTGATAGCAAACACCCCTAAACAAATGTATTTCTAATTAAATGTAATAATCCCGCATTGGAAACAATAGCTGCAGGCCATCCGTAATGAACTGAACGGGAAATCAGTTAAACGAAGTGTTTAAATGTAGTTAAAAATAATATTTTATGTAGGGTGGCATAATCGATAGGCTAAATTGCTGGTATGGACTTATCTATGTGGAGACTGCCTATTATGTTGCCGTTATGTAGGCAACATAGTATTGAACACTCCAATTGCGGAAATAAAATTGTCTCCACATAAAACATTATTTTATAAAAACTTTAAATTTGATTGAGATTTGTACACCTCAAAGAAAGTTATTAAAATATGAGTGCAAGATACTTAGTATTTTACACAACTAACTCTGTGCATGTTGGCAAGGGGGCATTTTGCAACAGAACTGAAATATGTTTGTCGTTTTAGATGTAGCCTAAACGATTGAAACAAGATTGTTTGTTGAATTTACCAATCTTAACGATGTTGATCAACAATCTTAGCACAATGCCATTTACATTGGGGGGGCGGGGGGGGGGGGGGGGGG
>JAVQIZ010016986.1:0-15970 GCA_036023535.2 Galaxias brevipinnis | reverse complement strand
CAAAAACCGATAAAAATAATTCAAAAATATAACACGTGAACCGATAACTTAGCTGTATGTAAGCGCAACGGACTGCAATACCCAAGACATGTGGGCACTGGAAAGGAATCTATTGGGTCACAACTACGGGCGTCTGACGATGCAGCACATAATAACTGCATCAATGACTCCGTCACGTTAACAGTTTGGTGCAACAGCCAAGACAGTCAGTATACAAACATTACATAACATCAACACTAGATAGCAGTATATGCCCGTGAAAATCTCTCCCCAGTCATTTCAATGGGGCCAAAAACCAATTCAAAATAATAATTTAGAATGTAACACGTGAACCGATCACTTAGCTACGTGTTAGCGCACTGGATGGCATTAACGAAGACCTTTGGGCACTGGAATGGAATCGATAGGGTCAAGGCGCCAAAAACAGGCCTAATAATAATAAGAAGAAGAATATGAGTTTGCGATAACAAGATGTGTGCGTCACTGACGCATCACATAATAAACTGAGCAAGGTATCATCAACCCCTAGCAATAATAGTAAGGATAATCATGATACATATCACAAACAGAAACATTTATTCATTTTAATTTATTAGAAACTGATACAGCTGATTGCATAAGCCTAATTTAAATGAGTATGCAGGTATTTCCGATAATTTGTAAAAAGCAGTATAGCACTAAGCCTACAACTGGCAGTCGATCAATGACAGTTTGCAAGGGCAGGTTTGATCCATTTAAATCCCCCGACCACTTTCCCTCTATTCTCCAAGTGACCTCCACGCGTCGTATGCTGTTACTTCATACCAAGGGCTAAGGGTAAGTGAATAAGGGGGAGTGGAACTACTATTGAAATGCAGCATCAGTGTATGATCCATGCAGACTTGGACACGTGAGTGATAATATAAATTGAACGTTGATTGTCGAAAGCGTGGAATGGCAGGTTTTGTTTGGCACAGAAACGGCAATATTTAATGAGTCAGCAAAAGTTTAATTCATTTGACATAATATTTCGACTGGATTCGGACACTGAAATGATTAGTTCAAAAAGATGTTTGTTCATTGTTGCCCATCATTATGTCGGGGGATTGGGCTTTACTACTTCTTGTGAAAATTACTCTTTATCAATTTTTGTAGATTATCAATTAATTCATAAATTAATATTATAATCAATCAAGGTGATTAAGTGTAATTACCTATATGGAGCACCACCACACAGAATTTAGCTTAAGCACGGCTCTGAGGGACTTCGAATATTTATCATTAATTTAATAAAGTAATGGCCGAGTTAATGTTTTCGATCTCAATTTTGAAGTAGTGAAGTTCTATGTTATGAGAATAAATTACTGTATGGAACGAAGCAACACAGTTTGTTTTAAATGCAAGCAACTATATTTATTTACTAGTCTAAAGAAAGCTAGATAATTATGTTACTAAGCATGACTAAATGATAACATTGATAAACTAAAGTGGTTAGTAGGCATTTAACGCTATGGTTAGCATCTAAACATACACAGTATACCAGTTAAAAGATTGGCCAATTATGGTAAACACAACACATTAGTAAAGTTGTCTAGGCTCTAGCATCAAAACACTCAACGTTATGAAAAGCATGAGTTTACGTTACTGTGAGAAGATAGGTGAAGCTGTGGCAATAAATACATTTGGTCCTAGCGGCCTGTGTTGCGGCTGAACCACAGTGGAGATGTCCGTGGTTTTTGTTGTAAAATTTTAGTTCCTTGTGTGAAGTTTGAAAGTTCTGGAATTTAGTTTCTTGTTTGAATAAACGTGGAAAAGAAACATGGGTTTCGGGTCTCCTTTGACGTGGTCATTGGCCTCTTCTTCTAAGGACAAAGGTGCGCTGGTTCCGTCTCGGTGATCTAGCGCGTCCTAAGACTCAGTAGATTTGGTTAAAAGCTCTGAATCATTTCGAATAACGGAAGTTGTGAAATCCCGAACGTGGTTTGAATAAAGGTTTCTTTACTCTGAAGTGCTGAAGTTAAGTTTGAAAATGTTGCAAGGAGTTTTCCGGCCTATAGTGAGGTCAAAGGCCTAATTCCTATGTTCTGAAGATTGCTGGCAGACGCGTGGTTCAAGGGAGGAGGGGGGTGCGATCATTCAATCCGTAACAAACAACCAATGGCCTAGAGGTTGCATTTTGGATGTTTTAAAAGCAAAGGCTTCTTGGTTGAGAAACGTATTTATCGGAAGTATAGACAGGAGGTTCCAGAAGGTGGCCGGGGTCATCTGATTTGCCGCAGGCCAGTGAGTAGAGGTGTTGATTATCTCATTTAATAAGATAAGGATTGCCAGCCAGCTTACCTCATATCGTTTTGTTTCTATTTACGCATATATACTTAGAATATGTTCTATATAACGTCTGCAAAGTTTATGAAATGTCATTGGACAGCTCCATACCAAACACTACTTTGCTAGCTATGACAGTTCACTTAGAAAAACAAATGCACAATATATATATAATTAAAAATACAACAATCGATATAACAATTTCTTCTCATTGTTAATGTCCAATAATTTTATTGATTGTTCCTTACTCAACAATTTTTTAATTCCAATGTATTAATCCTTAATAGCTGCAGCTGGAATTGACTTGAAGGTTTTTATGGCACTTTGTACTAAGAGCACATGGCTACTCTGGAATATTCACCAGGGCCATTTTGGCCTGTTCCTCTTATCTTAACCAAAGAGGGGGGAAGATTCGGTGCTTGGTTTTCCTACAACTAGTACAGACTGAATTGCTCACACTCCACGGTCAAGAGCGTAAACTAATTTTCATCAGTTCAACAGAAATTCTACACAATAATCGCAAACAACAACGCACAGCCATGTCTGTGGTGGGCGGTTATAAATAGAGTACTGACAATCCCACACATTTTAGCACAAGCCAATGCTAATTGATACTGTTTTTGATTATGTTTCTATTGCAAATGTAACCAACCACAATGGAGTAAATTGACGATAGGCTGTTACCCTGTAGAGGCTGAAAGTGCACATCTGCTAAGCCTACAAATAAAAAGAGTTAGATATTTTTGCTATTGCTCAGTTTCGCCTACTTCACTACAAAATGAGGCTGTGTACGGAATGACTCACTATTCCCTAATCAGTATTTCCCTATAAAGGGTAATCAATCCATTGAGGTCTCTAGTTAGTTGTAAACTACTCAAATAAGTTATGTGAATTCGGACTCCAATCATACGTCATTTAAGGGTGTCTGTCAGGAGCATAAACGAATGTTGACAGCTAAAGTTACACGTTATAACAAAAAAATACACATACATTGTGGTATAGTTTTAACATTGTAATGAGCATCTTTGTTCACTAGATACTACTGTGCATTGTGGGAAACAATAAATGCCCTCAAACGAGCGTTTCAGCCCATTGTTATGTTTTATTTGTTGATGTATTGTTATCGTATTATATAACCGAGTAGAGGGTGGCTATACTTAAATCTTCTTAAGGACTGAAAATAATACAATGTCAAGGCTGAAGATTGAACCTTGTGCGCTTTATTGTAACCAACGACCCCGAGTTTCCAGACCTAAGCAATCTACAGTATATATAAGGATCATGAACAGTCCCACTTAGTAGCACACAGAGTGCTTATCCAAATACACCACAACCATCGCGCAGTGACAACATGAAAACTTACCGGAACTTTATCCTCCACATTGTCCTAACTTTTGCTAAGGTTAGTTATGGTTTCAGGTTTTCATTTTGGTTCATGTGCGTATGTAATAGGATTTACAAGAATATGCTCAAATGGCTTGCCTAGTTCGTCTTCCATGTTATTTAAGTTTATAGACAAATGAACAGCCTAAGCTCTGCAGGGCTGCAACACTGAATCAATTAAATCGATTAACGTCGATTATAAAATTTGTTAGGCAACAAATTTAATTACCGATTCGTTGGGTCTATGTTGTCCCACACTTTGTCGCTGAGATGGCTATGTCAGTTTAAGAAAATAAAACAGTTACTCGTGTCTATCAGTAGGTTTTTGCTCACGATCTGGCTTGAACATTGCATGACAGCTAGATAAAGCGTCCGTGGTACTGGTAATATTGTATGACAAGTGTATTTAACTAGCTGGCTAACATCCGTGGTAGAGCAGAAGAGGGATAGCAAACGTTAATCTAGCAAGCTAATTATAGCATGATAAATAATCATCTATTACTATTTCGAATTGTTAATTTGCTGAAATTGGATCGGAGTGTGATGTTTTACGTTTAAATATTATTTTGACAGCTCCAGATCGAATACGAAACCTGCAAAAAATGTTGTGCACTTCATTAAAAAAAACTAGCATAAATATTTTGCATATGCTGTGTACAGGGCTGCCAACTTTTCCAAAAACCTTTGTGTGAGACGAGCAAGGTAGCGTGACAATTTTTTGGGAGCTCGGGGTCATCACCGCACGGCGCAGACATGTATTCGTCTTTGTACTTGAAGAAACATGACCATTTAAAGCCATTTCACCAGTAATATAACTTATATTCCTCATGTTAATGTTAATGTTTTTAATGGCTGTTCTAAGGAATAGAACTTTCTAAGATGTTCCTATTGGATTTCTGCTTTGCTCTGACTGCAGCCACCTGCTTTGCAGAAGTAAAGCACTGCCCGACTTTTCCCCCACATCCGATTCCGCAATTGCTGGCGGCCTTTTTGAGTTTTTTTTTTTTCAATGGTCTGCAATAGCAGTTCACGCTTCCCAAAAGCAAATGTGTGAATGCGTGAGAAATATGAAGTGTGGCGTGAGAGTGTGTGAAGAGGGTCATTTGCATAACTTGGCAGCACTGTGTGTTGCATACATTGAGGTCTATTATCTGTGTTTATAGTGTACATTTGTAAAAAAAAAAAATACATTTTTAATAAATGTATGGACATTTATATTTTCTGTGTTTAATAATTGACAGATTAATCTATTATCTGATCCAAATAGTCGTTAGTTGCATCACTAAAGCTCTGCGTGCAATTTGAAATGCAATGTAAATACTGGTATGCACTTGCACTGTTTTTCAAGAGAGACCTGGCCAAAAAAGCAGCACATAAAAAGTTTCACACAAATGTACATAAAACAAGACATTCTGCAAAAATTTAAGCATATGAATATAAATCAAATCCGTAAAAAATTTCTAAACATCTAAAGGTGAAAAACACTGACAAACCCAGTGTCATTTTCCAATTGTTTTATCCTGCCTCGAAAAATATGTAGACTATTTCCTTACGCTTTGTATTTTATTCCATGTAGATAGAGCTGAGAACTTAAATACTTTTTTACCAAACTCAGTACGTGCCCTGAGTACGTGCCCAGTACGTGCAAGCAATAGCCAAAATTACTTTGTAGTCTAATGTAAGAGTTAATGTTATAATAATAATAATTCATTTTTTTTTGTTTTTAGCGCTTTTCGAGACTCAAAACGCTTTACACAAATTGGTCGCCAATTAAATACACAGAACGAACAACGAATGGACAGCTATCAAACACAACACTCAGTCAGAGAGATACCATGGCAGCCAATTTGCGCCAGACTTGCTCGCCCAACATATTACGACAGACTTGCTCACACACATAGGACACAGAGACTAACTCCAGTTGAATTGGCAGTGACAGGAGCATGTTTTTTGATGGTGGGAGGCAATCGGAGTACCCGGAGGAAATCCACACAAACACGGGGAGAACATGCAAACTCCATACAGAAAGGCCATTGGGGGTTTGAACCCAGGACCTTCTTGCTGTGAGGCACCAGTGCTAACTATTGAGCCACCATGCTGCCTAATGTAGGTTGGAACATTCGCTTTGTCATGTAGGGAGTTCCAGGAAGGAAGAGTTATAGCCAAAACAAAGCTCAGAGCAGCTGAGGAGAGCATGTGATTGGAAAATGCTTGCTGATGTCAGCAACAACTGAGAGTCCCATCAGAGATTGCAACAACCAACTTAAGACCAGACTTACAACTCTGGTCGAACACACAGCAAATTGTTTATTTTATAGAGCTAACAGTCCCGTGGGGAAGAACCAATAGACGAGGTATGCGAAAGAAAGAAACTCCGCTATAGCGAATTAGCAGCTGAGGCAGAACAGCGAGGTTGGAGAACAAAGGTGTGTCCTGTGGAGGTTGGATGCCGTGGATTTGTGGCAATTTCAACAATCAAACTACTTAAGGAGTTAGAGATCTGCGGCAAAGAATTGTGCCAGAACATAAAAGCTATGTCAGATATAGCAGAGAGAAGTAGCCAGTGGCTGTGGCTGAAAAGGAAGGATCCTATATGGGCACAAAAGTAAAGAACATCATGTTGAAAAACCATAAAGGTAAGTCTTTCCTACAGTGTCATTTACCAAGCCTGCAGGAACAGAGTAGGGAAAGATGATCTTCATTTCAGGTGGTAAGTATCCCTGCAGAGTTGGCAGAAAGCGCCTGCAGGAATAGGTAATAGGGATAGGTATAGGGATATCTCTCAGCTTCATAAACAACTTTTTTTTTTAATATCTGGTCGTGCCGAGAGTGGATATAGAGGGGGGTGGCTCTGACACGTCACCGTTAAGCCTTCTGGAGGTGTCGTGGGCTCAAATTAACTCAACATCCAGGATGAAGGGTGCCCACTTGAAAACCCCATTGACATATCTGCTCTCAACTCAAGTCCATTCTAAAATATTGTCTTTTGAAGGGCTTATCTTGGAGTATGGCATAATGGATATAATAACATCCTATCCTATATTGAAATGGAAGCTGATTTAAAAAGGCTTCGTAAATTAACAAATACCAGTGAGTTTATCTACGTGCTGATGAAGAAACCCAGCCCACTCTCATATAGAGCATGCAATGATGAATGAGAGTTTGAATTTGTGATGAACCTCAGAGCACTATAACAAACAAAATCCAACCTATGTAAAGAAGAAACAGAAGCATACATGTACAAGCTAGCTCCATAATCCAGAGCCGACAGAAATGTGGTAGAGACTAGGTTTTTTTTACTTAGAAAGAAAAGCATGTTTTGTTTCTGAAGTAGAAACCTAATTTGAGCCTTATCCTTTTAATGCTCATGACGTAGGGCTCATACGTAATCTCAAAATGGCAGCACCCTAGCTTTCTGAGGTCTTTAAGTTATCTTATATGATGGCTTTTAATAAATATTTTTAGAACACAATGTTTTAATATATCTATACTAAACTGGTTCTGGAACTTATTTGAGCATTTCATTTCCCTTTTAAAGACAACACCAGTCAAGGTATTGGGGTGGTAATTACAAAGCCCTGAGCGCAATCCAATAGCAGCAAGGAGGCCTACAAACCTGACTCAGTTACACTGGCTCTGTCAGGAGGAATGGGTCAATATTCCAGCAACTCATTGTGAGAGGCTTGTGGAAGGCTACCCGAAACGTTTGACCTAAGTGAAACAATTTAAAGGCAATGCGACCAAATACTAAGTGTATGTAAACTTGTAAACCCACTGTGGATGTGGTGAAAGAAATCAAAGCTGAAATAAATCATTCTCTATTATTCTGACGTTCACATTTCACATACTTAAAATAAAGTAGTGATCTGAACTGACCTAAGACAGGGAATCTTTACTAGGATTAGGGGTTTAAATGTATTTGGCAAAGGGTGTAAACATCCGACTTCAACTGTATGTAAAGGTTGATCTAAGATGGTGGAAAGCCTTTGCTTATGTTTCAGTGTATGGATTTGCCTGCTGCGCATTTAGTGATAACCCAGGAGAAGTCTGCTGTCTGCTCTAGTCCAGTAGACAGTTAGGGGAGACTCTGTTATCTTCAATAGGAATAAACCATTTACCATCAACCCCTCACTCCAAGAATACATGGAAACAAGCCTCAGAAGAGTTAGAGGATTTGCTATAACTAAGATATAGGGGAATAAGAAAGAGGAGAGTTAGAGGATTTGGTATGACTTAGACAGAGGGGGAGAAATTAGAAAAAGCTCAAATGAAGAAGTTAAGGTAGAGCATGATCACAGGTTAGGCAATTAAGATATGAAGTCTTAAAGGCTTTATCCATTGTAGGAAAGTATATGGAATTAAATGAGGGTTGTCCAGGATAACTGAGGAGTCTAGTCCTGTACATTTTCAGCAGCCCTAGATCGTCTGTCCACGCAGACCTAGAGGCCTACAGAGATACTGGCCTTAATTTTCCAAAGTATCTGTACACACCATGCTGCTATAAAGCGACTGTGAGGGGCTGTGTTGGGGCTCCGTGGGGGCCTCTGCTTCGCTGTCAGTGCTGCCTTCACTGTCCAGATGTGTTGAGGGATGGCAGGGTCCGGACATTGCTGGGTATAAAGTGTTTAAAGGTAGAGGGCCAGCAAGCAGGTCTTCATCTGAACTCAGGTAGTCGCCCTCAATCAAAGCTTGGCTGTCCAAACACAGACCCTTGTAGTTGGTGGTGCCAGAGCTGGGGGAACACTTCTGTAATTGTAGTTGCCTGATCTAAACAACAAAAGGTGACTTACAATTTTTTTATATTGTTACTATGTACTAGTTTCATAAAGGTCATGAACTAGGGGTTATGTATATAACCCAGGTTCTAATAAGGAGAGGGGTAAGACTCCTCTCTATGGGAAATTCTCTTAGCGCATCCATCATTCACTGAACACTTACACCACAGCGCCTTGTAATCAACAAGGCTCGGGAGACTTTAAGGGTCACACGCACCCGCGTCTGCTACTCTATAAATACAGTAGCAGACCCATCTCACTCCAGATTTGAATGCAGTCATCATTCAGCCATGGGGCAGACTTTGGAGAGGAGTCTCACTATATACATAACCCCTAGTTCTATTACAGTTGATACGTTAGACTCCTCTCTATGGGAGACATTGTACCACAACTACCCATAAGTCGTGAACATCGAACAACCCCTGATGACCGGAGGTCCATCCTTTACTCCTGACCACCCATACTAAGCACCGCCTGTGCCAGAGAGGGTCACACCCAATATTTACCAATATACAAAGGTGTGAGGTGTAGCCCAGCTAGCCGCAGCACAGATGTCCGATCCGGGGCACCTCAATAGAGTTACAGGTGTAAGTCATGCTCAGGACCTTCGGCACAAATGCTGAGTTTGGTTATAAGGTCACCTTGGCATCCCCGGGGGCAAACTGAGTACACGAGGGATGAACGGAGAGGGACTGACACGCTTGGAGGTGTCCAAGGCCAACAACAAAGTTGTCTCGAGTGACAACGCCTTTATACTGCAAGTCTCCATGGGCTCTAACGGAGCCCGAGACAGACCATCCAGAACCAACCCGAGCTCCCAGGAGGGAGTGAGTGGTTTAGACACCAGGCGCAGCCTGCGTACACCTCTCATGAAGCCAGACACAAGCGGGTGAGCACCAACAGTCTTTCCATTAAAGTCGACATGACAAGCCAACAAAGCTGCCAGGTAAACTTTGACCATGGAAAAGGCTTTGCCGTTGTCCAGTAGCCCCTGGAGGAATAACAAGATATTCAACAGGTCATATTGGAACAACACCAAATTCCGCTCCTCACACCAGGACTCGAACACGCGTCATCTCAGGTCATACAGAGACCTAGTGGACGCTGCTCTGGCGCTCTGAATAGAGGCAACCACCCTGGGGTGTAACCCGTGGTCAACCAGTGGTCAACCTCAGCCCTTCAGGGGTTCTCGCCGTTCACCTGGGACAGTAAGTCTGGGCGCAACGGGAGCAGCCAAGGCTCCCTCACCACCTAGCTGTATATATCTGCCACCCATGGTTTGGTCAACTATTGAGGGCCTGCTAATATCAGTGACAGACTCTGTGACCTCACACGGGCCACCACGGTCGGGATCAGAGATGTAGGGGGAAACGGGTAAAGCAGCCTGTCTGCAGGCCACGCGTGCGTCAGAGCATCTACTCCCAGAGGAGCACCTGCTTCTTGCAGAGAGAAGTAAAGGCGACACTGGGCACTGGTCGCCGAGGGGAAGAGATCGACAGATGCTTCTCCAAAGCAACATCAAACCTTCGGTACCACCTCCGGATGCAGACGCCACTCTCCAGGCGGGATTTCTCCCCGGGAGAGAAGGTCTGCGCCAGTATTCAGGTGACCGCGGACATAAGTCGCCCCGAGCGACCGACCTAACTTTCACTGCACACCACAGCAATAGCTGCCTGGCTAACTTGTGAAGTGTCCAGGAGCGTGTTTCGCCCTGTAGATTCACAAAAGCCACCACGATCATGTTGTCTGTAACACATCCTGGTTGCCCAGCAATGGGAGAAACCATTTCAGTACCAGGAAGACCGTGAGCAGTTCCAGGTGATTGATGTGGAGGCAGCGTTGGCACGCGTCCCCAGCACCGCTCACCGGACGTCCCTCGCAGACGCCCCCCCATCCCATGTGGGAAGCATCAGTTGACGCTACGCACCTGCGTACTACAGGGCCCAATAGGGTGCCAGCAGCAGCGCTCTGTCCCGCCATGCCGCTAGCGCCAAACCCAACAGTTGGTGACCCTCTGGGATAAATCCAGTCTCCTCGCGGGGTATAACACTCTGGCTGCCAGCCAGTATTGGAAGGCCCACATAGGGAGGAAAATCGGCCAAACTCCTGTGAAAGGTCTGGGCACGATCCCGGTAGAGAAAGGCATGATTCAGAACCGAGCGTATGGTTATTCCCAAGAACGTTAAGCACTGGGAGGGAACCAGACAGCTCTTTTCGGGGTTCACAACGAAACTGAGGAAGGCTGGATGGGACAAAAGAACACTCGTGTGCTCCATCGCCTCCTCTCTCATGCCTGCGCACAATAACCAATTGTCCAGGTAATTGTGTATGTTCGGGGTGCCAGTGAGAGTCCGAAGGGGAGAACCTGGAACACCTGACCTTTAAACGTAAACCTGAGGAACTTCCTGTGTGCGGGGAGGACTGAAATGTGAAAAAAAGCATCCTTTGGGTCTATGGTTGTAAACCAATCGCCCTGACAGACATTGCATAAGAGGCCTCTGATAGTCAGCATTCTGAACTGGAATATAGTCAAGTGGCTGTTTAATCACCTCAGGTCCAGGATGGGGCGTACCCCCCCCAATTTCAGTACCAGGAAATACCGTGCCATGTATCTCACAACCCCTTTTTCTGTAGGAGAGCATATCTCATCCGCTAGAACAAGGGCGAGCTTGTCTGACACAGAGGTCTCTATGATCCCCACAAACCGAGATGGGCTGCTCCGAAACTGGAGCCGGTACCCGCATGCTACGGTCTGTAACACCCATGTGCTCATGGTGTATGCACACCACTGAGCCGCAGCCCCCGGCTAGGGAGCCCACAATCTCGAGGGGAGAGGCGTGACCCAACCAAGGCTTTAGAGGGTTAACATTTGTGTTTGATATGATTCTTCTGCACACTCGGCGCCCACAGGCTGCCCGAGTGTGAGGGGAACACACACACTTAAATAGGTGGGGAACAATAACACTTGGCGCAGCGGGCTGATGATGGAGTGCCACCCTAGACAGTGTGCTCAGTGACTGTATGGTGAGCTGGACCCTGACTGCCCGTGTAGTCAACAGGGTCCGAGTCGGCACCGACAGGAGGCTGTTCCGCGCATCAGGGCCGATGCTGCTTTTTCCTCGGGAGAAATCAGACTGGGACCTCTTTGGCGCGAACCGATTCTTCACCCATGGTCGACCGCGTTGGAACCCCACGGGCGCCTGCGTAACAGAAACCTGGGGGGCAGCATGTGGAGAGCGAGCAGGTGAAGCCCACGCCTCTGGGAAGGGGGAAGGCTTCGCCTTTTTCTCAAGATGAGATGGGAGTAGTGCGGACAGGGCCTCCCCTGTTGACTTCCGCTGCTCCATTCGAGGAAAGCAGCCCTCTCTCTAAGCGGGGTCTTAGCAACGTCCAACCAGACGGAACGTCGCGCCACCACCGTAGCTGCCATGGACCTGCCCGTTTGCGCTGCCACTCCTCTGAGGGAGCGCAGAGAGAGGTCCGTAAGCATACGGCTGATGTCCCACAGCTTGGAGATGTCATCGTCCGGGGCGGACTCAGCCATCTCCTGCTGGTCCATGGCTTGGTATGCCAGGAGAATCGAAACCACGTTCGCACTCCTGGCTGCCAAGGCTGAGGCCTTGTAGGACGCCCCCAGTACAGAAAAGAGCTCTCTCTGCTGCTGTTCAGAGAGGCGGGCTCCCAAAGCATATGAGGAAGTAGTGGGGGCAAGGTGCTCCGCCACTACAAGCTCCATAGGGGGCAGGTTGTCTACTCCCAACCTGGACTGATCGTGCACCTCCATGACACTATATCCAGCCAACTGCAAATGTGCAGAGGCTGGTCTAGACCAGGAGGTGCGCAGATCCGAAAGGAAGGCCGGCATCATGGGGATGGACTTTCTCGGGGGAGGAGAGACCACCGGCATGAAGCGACTATCCATCAAGGACAGCGCTGGAAATGCCGGGGGTGGCCAGGGGATGCCATGCAGGCGCACGCTTGGCGGCATGCCTCCCAGGTTGATAAGGACTGGTAACGAGACATGCCCACCTCAGCCGGCTGAGAGAGCGCATCCGTCATTGAGTCTGTGTCCCCCAGTGAACCAGCTTACACTACTCGCATGGCTGGAACACTGGCACCTCATCTTCCTCGTCTACTATGGTCACCAGGTTCCTGGGGGACCTGTGCACCACGACAGGCGGGCATGAGGGAAGAGGAGAGAGCTCCCCAATAGAGAGCTCGTCTCCGCATGGAGGGGCAGCCTCAACAGGCAGAAGAGCGGCAGCAATCTGCCTTTTCTTTCTAGCCCCCTTGGACATCGACATCCCACTACTGGGTAGGGGAACGACAGCCCAAGCCAACCAAGCTAACCAGTTAGAGGCACACGACTTTGCTAGCTCAGAGACCAGCCAGGTCGTCGACAACGCAAGGCAGCTGCAGGTAGCTAGCTAGAGCTAGATTAGCAGTAGCTAGCTAAGTAGCTAGGAGGTACCCCGTAGGCCCACAGACAAAACGGGGAGACTCTAACCACCTCGCTACTACACACTCAGACCGATAGAAAACAGCAAGGCACACATTCGAAAACTGGGCACAAGTTGTTAACCAACACCCCACGAGGTCACCGAAGCAACAGGAGGTGAGGTACCTAGGAGGCCGTTTGCTAGCTTGTGACCACGTGGGCGCTAGCTTAGCTGTAGCCTAGCAGTAGCTTAGCAGTTGGTGATACCCCGCAGGCCCGTATGCAAAATGGGGGAAACTAATCACGGTTACGACTATAACCAGAAAACAGCAAGGCACACGTTCGATAACGGGTCACAGGCCGTTAACTAACACCCCACGAGGTCACCGAAGCAACAGGAGGTGAGGTACCGAGGAGGCCGTTAGCTAGCTATGCACCACGTGGGCACTAGGTTAGCTGTAGCTTAGCAGTAACTTTGCGGTTAGCGATACCCTGCAGGCCCGTAGGCAAATCGGGGGAAACTAACCACGGTTACGACTATAACCAGAAAACAGCAAGGCACACGTTCGAAAACGGGACACAGGCTGTTTGCTAGTTAGCCACCACACACGTAGCCTAGCAGTAGCTTAGCAGTAGCTAGCTATGCGGTGAGCGATGCCCCGCAGGCCCGTAGAAAAAACGGGGGACACTAACCACGGTGCCGACTACACTCTGACTGATAGAAAACAGCAAGGCACGTTTGAAAACGGAGCACCAGCTGCCAACGCACAGATAGGAAAAAAACGTGCTGAAAAACCACGACGGTACCTCAGTGGAGGAACGAAGTGACTAACAGGGATGGTGGAAAGGAACTAGCTCACCACCGGGAGCTAGAAACCTTGCCCGCTGTGGTGCTACGTTAAGTAGCACAACGGAAAGCAGAAGAATCGGCGAAGGCAAGAGCAAACTTTCTTATCTTGCTAGCAAGGAGAAAATCCTCTGACCAAACAGCGTCTTCACCGAAGATAAGGTTCACTCGACAGGAGGACACCGTTAATGTTCACATCTGGCTGAATGATGAAAATCTGGAGTGAGATGGGTCTGCTACTGTATTTATAGAGTAGCTGACACGGGTGCGCGTGACCCTTAAAGTCTCATGAGCCTTGCTGATTACAAGGCGCTGTGGTGTAAGTGTTCAGTGAATGATGGACGCTCTAAGAGTGTTCCCCATAGAGAGGAGTCGAACGTATCGATTGTAATAGAACTTAAAAAATACTGTTTTGCTGTTACCCTTGCTATCATACTACCCGTACTAAGGAATTTACAATTTTAATACAAAATATGACAGATTCTAGTCTGTCACAGTTGCCATGGAGCCCTCAATGGTTTATGAAAGGAGTCCTGTGGCTAACCAATGGAATTGATATGATTGTGCCTACCTCCTATCTCTTTCCTTTTCTGTAGTTTATTTTTGATTTTCACCTCGCTATAACCAAAAAGTCTTATTACAGTATATTACTGCTTGATACTTCAGAGTATTTAAATTATATGTTTGATAATACCTATGTATGGCATGTCCAATAGATCAAGACTATTTTTATTTCTCAACATCTCAACTTAGATGTATAATTCTGTGAAATTCAATAAAAGGGGTGGTCACAACTTTCAGGATCTTGGATGAAGGGGCAGTGCTCCCTTATGCATTTATTTTTTCGGATAAACATACCTCTTAGGCTATTGCTTTTGTTCATGTTTTATTTAGTCTATAAATTGATTTTATGAGTGGAAGGGTTTTGTCTTTCCTTTATGTCAGGAACTGGTTTATTCCAAAAATCTCAACCCATAGCTATTCTATCACAATCAGTGGTGGACAATGTCACATACAGTATAGGATAAGTGGTGTGAGCAATAGTGCTTGAATATCACTTTCATGTATTGGCTATTGATATATTTGGAGCAGTCATTTTAATTGTATGTGGAGTTATTCAGTTTGAAATGCTTTTGTGGATAGAGCAGGCAGGTGTGTTGTAGCTGACCTCATTCTTAAGATCAGCAATCTGGTCACGCAGCTCGATGATGTACTGCCTGGAGTCAGAGTGGTTTAGCTGTCCCTGAATTGCACCTTCCTCCTTCTAGTAGAGATATGTTAATAAAAACATGTATGAATGAACACGTTTAAGGATATACCCGAGCTACCATAAACACACACACACCCTCACACATGAATGGATACACTAGAACCAATTACACTTAAAAAATTCACATACCTGGATCTCCAGATCAGCAATTTTTTGTCGTAGCTCAGCCATGACAGCCATGCTGTCTGCCTCCCTCAATCGGATTGCCATCACTTCTTCTTTACTCTGGTGAGAAAAAATGTGGGTGAAAATATTTCCAATAGTCCATCCATCCAGCCATTAGCTATACCTATGCTTATACTATGCAGGGTCGCTGGAGCCTATCCCAGCCCAGTAGCACAGTAGCACAGGGCGAGAGACGGGGTACACCCTGGACAGGTCGCCAGTCTATCACAGGGCCGACACATAGGGACAGCCAACAACACACTCACACGGACAATTTAGAGTCACCAATCACCTGCATGTTTTTGGACTGTGGGAGGAAACCGGAGTACCCGGAGGAAACCCACACAAACACGGGGAGAACACGCTAACTCCACACAGAAAGGCCCATGGGCCAGGTGGGGATTGAACCCAGGACCTTCTTGCTGTGAGGCAACAGTGCTACCCACTGAGCCACCGTGCTGCCCCATTGTATATTTTCAATAGTGTATAGCGCAAATGTTGTATTTAAGAATCATATGCCCAGTTGCCGCCCACTACGTCGGTCACCTAGTATCTTCTTGCTTGGCTGGTTCAAATCAGTGCATCCCTCAAAATTAATTATTTTAAAGTGACATTAGTTTTATGTTAGACAAAATTTGTAAGAAAAAAAAAAAACTGAAATATGCTGTTTGCACAAGTATGCCGCCCCCCCCCACCCCCCCTCACCCCAGTTTAATGATCATTGCTCAGACTGAGAATATGAAGGAAAGATGTGAAAATTAAGACTAAAGAGCATTCTAGAGAGGTTA
>JAVQIZ010016973.1:0-12677 GCA_036023535.2 Galaxias brevipinnis | reverse complement strand
TTGCGTGGGTTTCCTCCGGGTACTCCGGTTTCCTCCCACAGTCCAAAAACATGCAGGTTAATTGGTGACTCTAAATTGTCCGTAGGTGTGAATGTGAGTTTGAGTTGTTGTCTGTCCCTATATGTCGGCCCTGTGATAGACATATAGATACAGGGTGTACCCCGCCTCTCGCCCTGTGTCGGCTGGGATAGGCTCCAGCCCCCCCGCGACCCTGCATAGGATAAGCGGTATAGCTAATGGATGGATGGATGGAATCTATGTGATTAGAAACGACTATAGCTGATGTGTAACATTAGCTACTTAATAGCCTCATTAGTGTGTAAGGTCATCGGGCTCAGCTTGGCAACTAATAATAATACGTTTCATTTGTGTCTGTCTAGGTATAGGCGGTACCAAAAGTTTGCGGTACTTTTATTCCCAGGAACTACTTTGAGGAACTACACAGTTCCTGCAGCCCTGTGTAAAAAAACAATTTCAAATAATAAAAAAATAATACGTGACCCGATCACTTACTTACCTTGCTATATGTAAGCGAACTACACAGCATTAGGCCAGACCTGTCTACTGGAGTGGAATCGATAGGGTAAAAAATGTGGGCGTAGGTAGGGCGCCAAAAATCGAAGAAGACGACTTTGCAATTGCAATATGTGAGTGACCTATGATTATGAATAGGCGACACGCAAAAAACGTAATGTTCCAGACTGTAGCAGGGCTATGAAAAGGTATGTGAACAACATACATCGTCCAAATTGGTCTTCAGGCCAATAGTTTAACAATCAAAAAACGAATAGAGCAAATAGTATTTATTTTTTATGAAATATTTTGTTACGGGTGACTGATAGACATAAGGTGGGCGAGTCTAAGGGTAAATCAAGTTTTCTAATGATCAATTAGCCTTTTAACAAAATACACTTTAGCTAACACAAGAGTGGTGGTTGCTGAAAATGGAATGTAGATTTTCCATAAAAAAAACTGCTGTTTCCTGGTGTAATGGTAATTTACCACTAACAATGTTGACTGTATTTTCTTTGTTGCTTAAATTTGTTTTCGTCTTCTAAGTGAACCCAAACTTTTGAGTAGAATTGTATGACTATATAAAGTCAGTCAACTAGATTCCTACGCTACTAGATTACTAGCATAATTAATAATAACTTTATAATGAAACGTTACGCCAAACAGTAAACATAGATGTGCAACGGCGCTCACATTTTTCTACCGCATGCTTCACCTCTGTTGCTACAATTCCATCCTAGGGGAAACACTGGTCGATATGTCCTTGGCCTGGTAGCAATGAAGGCGCACAGGACTGACAGGCCATGGATTCATCCCTGGTTGGAGCTTAGTAACAAGTGTTCTGTGCCTGCGGTTAAGCTCTGGAGGAAATTGAGGAACTTGATATCGGGCAGCAATTTCACCAGGAGCTCTAAGAAGACTTTTGTGAGCCGAGGTCCCTCAATAGGTTTCGGAAGTCCAATAATCCTGATGTTTCCGCTGCTCCAGCCTCCAAGGTCTTAGCTATCAGCTTGCCCTTGCTGTTAATGAAGCTGCGCATTTCATTTTTAGTAAAGTATGCACAAACTAATACTAAATGATCCAAGAATGCTCTATTTCAGCAAATTTGTACTCTAATAGTAAATCATTCTAAAAGCGGAACAGACTTGTACATGGTCACCAACATCCCTTTCACACAGAGAACCCGGGTTTTACCTGGGTCTTTATGTAAAAAAGCCTGTAAAAAATCTGTAAAATATCTAATTTTAGTCCTGAATGTGTCAAAAACTAAATATATGTTTTTCTTTGCGTTTTGTAACTGGGGATGGTTTTAGAACTCATCTTTGTACATTGTATATAAAAGTAGGGTGGTGTTCTCTTGTTGATAGGAGAGAAAAACATTGTCTCTTTTGTTTACAAGGCATTGCTGGGCAAGTTACCTTTTTACCTTACTTCATTACTAAAACACAAATCCAGCAGTCATAGGACACGCTCACAGGACTATATCATCCTTGAAAGCTGCAAAGTGAACACAGAACTTGGTAAATCAGCTTTCAGCTATTTTGCCTTGGATAAATGGAACAAGATTCAGCAGGAATTTAAATTAGAGCAGTTTGTTTCTGTTGAACTATTTAAACTTTTACTGGAGGATTTGGGAGCTGAAGAGTGTTCTTGTTTTGGTTTAATCTTAAATATTGTGCTGTATTGTAAATATTGTATTTTTGTTTATTTTCTTTAAACTATCCCCAGTTCCAAAATGCAAAGCACTGTGGTAAACTGCATCAAGGGACTTCAAAATAGTTGGGGCTGCATGCATATACACAATATCAGCATAATCCATGACTGACGAGAGTAGATTTTACAATTGTCTTTCTATTTTGAGTTGGGGTGAAACTCAAAGTTCAGTAAGTGCATACTTACATCTGCACCATCTGTACTGAACAACCAGAGGTTCAAGCACGACCACACCCTCTGCACACGTATGCACATGTGTGTGCACACAGGATCAATACATACACGCACACACGCACACACACACACACATACATATACATACACACACACGCACACACACACACACATACATATACATACACACACACACACACACACACACACACACACACACATACATAAATACACACACGTACAAATTGAAATGGTCGGGTCAATATAAACAAACCAATCTCCAATCATCCCTGTGCACTACTGAGTTCACGCTGCACCCACCTGTACTCCCTCCCACAAACACATACTCTCTCTCTCTCACCTTCTTTCATCTTTCTATTTAAGCATTACTACAGTAGCCAGACAGGCCCGTTGCTTAGCTGGACTTTTCATCAGTGTGACCTCCTGGCAGGTCCCATCAGCACAGGCTTAGAAAGCCATTTCGTGCCCTCAAACACCCTTTGCCAATTCCACTGCCCCAATATCACAGTCTGTAACAGGAGGGCAGGCCTCATTTGAGCTGTTTGATTGTATTGATGAGATTAGCGGTGTGAGAGGGAAAGAGAAAGAGGTGAGAAAGAAAAAGATAGAGGAACGGACAACAGATATTGAAACAGAGAGAAGGAAATGGGATTGGTATTTTGGGCTCTCGGTTCTCCTGTTCCAGTAGTATTACTACAGTAATGAATAGCAGGGCATTTTAGGTGGTGTTGGTTTGAATGGGATCATCCGGCACCGTGTAAGAAGAGCGAGTAAGAAACAGGTAGAGACCTTCGGAGATACAGAGAGGCATCCACAGTGAGATAAATAGGGAGAGAGAGAATAAGTGATAAATACATTGCACAGGAGAGGGAGAAAGAGAGAGAGATTGAGTGGTTTGCTCCCTCAGTCCCTACCCCAGTCCCGACACGTCAAGGTCAATGAGAGGCGCAAGAGCTGGACGATGGATCTACGTCTAATAGAGAGGAGCCATAACTGTTTGGTCTTTCTAATTATGCTGTCTGAAGGGGGAGTAGGGGGAAGTCATTTTTAATATGCTTAATACATAACCTTCGAGACCTCCGCCTCTCGCCCTGTGTCGGCTGGGATAGGCTCCAGCCCCCCCCGCGACCCTGCATAGGATAAGCGGTATAGCTAATGGATGGATGCATAACCTTCGAGAGGTAATACAGCAAACAGGCTCACCTCTTCATGCCTGACTGCAGAACCCCCTCGGATCTGTGTCCCTGTAAGCCTCGCTCTATGTGATCACACAGGGAGCCCTTTTCCTTTGGTTTGCAGCAAGCTGGTGTTGACGTTAGCAGAGCATCCTGGCTGTCTCATCCGTTGTTTTGGCCCTGAGCTGTGGGGGTATTAGTGGTGAGTAACACGGTGGTAGGGAGGGGGCCATGGCAGGCCAGTCACCCCCCCAGCAGATCCACTCTCATTGATAGTGAGAGGTGTAACCTAATCCCTGCCTGGGAGCAATCACATACACACACACACACATAATCATAAACACACATGGTTAAAAAGACACTTACGTTTATATACACAAACACAATTTTTTTTCCAAAAAACATTCAAACACACACACAGACTATCTCGCCAACACCAGTGCTCAGTCTGACTTATCTGGAGTCGCGGTCAGTGAAGCAACATCACAGGCCAACGGTGTTTCCTTAACCCAATCCCGGTGCATTGTTATGATCTATTTGTCCATTTTACTGTTTATCAGAGAGTTGATCAGATTGATAGCAAAAGCCCCCCCAACGCTCTTCGCCTCCAACTGAAGAGCAAGCGAGGACCTGGACGCCTAGCTAATAGAACCCCTGGGGAAACTTATGCCAGAGAGCAGGGAGTGAAAGATGAGACCTTGGGTGGGGTATGTGCTAGTGTGTGTTTCCTGTGTGTGTGTGTGTGTGTGGAGGGGTGTTAGGCAAAGAAAAGGACGGAACAGAAGGTGTTTTTAATTTTGCTTTGTGTGGGTCTGAGCCTGAAAATGTTAGTGTGTGTCTATGTTCATGTAGCTGTTTTAGCAAGTGCTGCATGTGTGAATGTGCGTACATTGTGGTCATACTTGAGTGTGTGTGTGTGTGTGTGTGTGCTCGCGCATGGTGAGGAAAAGGAACTTTAGTTATATTTGGACAGATAAAGGGAAGTTAAAGCGCTCTGCAATGTGTCATCAAACTGTCCCTTTGAATGAGAGTTAAATCTATCAGCTCAGAGGGAGGAAGGGATAGAGGGAGGAGGGCTTTACGGCGATATATAGAGAGAGAAAGAGAGTGGGGACCTGTACCACTCCCCTCCCTCTTTGTTTCTTTTTCACTGATTATTTCTCCATGGCTGAACCAAATCAATCAACCCGCCACAGATAACGATCGCCCTATAACAAGAAATAAACACGAGTCACAAAGTTAATAATGATTCCACTTCCTAATCCCACAAGATGTATTTGCTGTCCCGACTGTGACACCTCACGGTAGATGAGGGGTGGGAGGGGGCACACAGCACTTTGGTTTTGGTTGGGATTTCTATTAGAGTAACTACATGTTTCTTCTTGTGGAGTATGCCAAGTATGTTAACTTGCTGGTGAGTAATGGTCAGTTGTGCATTCTAAATGGTAGTGCAGCTGTTGGAACCGTTCCACTGGCAGGTTTATGGCCCATGTGTAGACTAAGGCTCACGGATTTATCCTTAAATATAACAACAAAAGGTTGTTGGTAGTTTGTGTTTGCTAGAGAGACCTCGTGTGGGCGTATGGTAGAAAGACAGGAAGGAGGAGGGAGCTGTTTTCAGTGTTGAGTTGTCAATCTCACTACATGTGTCACAAGCTGGCTGAAAGGTAGACCCAAGCTTTATTTGCCAAAAAACAGGAACAAAAGGAGCACATGGCATACAACAATGAACAGACAAGGACAAACCACAAGACAGGACTTAAATACCAAACCAAAAACACAAAAAACCAATCAAGCGCAAGAATCTAGGTGGACACAAACGAGGACAGGTGAAACCAATAATTAACCCAAAACCACAGAAAACCCCTAACGGTGACAGGACCCCCCTAAGGCGTGGCCATGGACACAGGAGGTCCGGGAGGAGCAGGAGGTGCACACATAGGAGGCCCGTGAGGCGCAGACACAGAAGACCCAGGAGGCGCAGCCACAGGAGGCCCAGGCCCGGAGGACGCTCAGGAGCAGGAGGAGCCCAGGGAGCCGGCACGAGAGCAGGAGCCGCCCGGGGAGCGGTCAGGAACCAGGGAGCTTGCTCAGGAGCAGTCAGGAAGCGGGGTACTGGCTGGGGTACAGGGGGCGCTCCTCCATAGCACTCCTTCAGCCAACCCCCACTTGCTGGGTCTTGGTGTGATCTGTTCCTTCTGTCACGAGCTGGCTGAAAGGTAGACCAGTGTTTCCGCTATGTACTGAATTATTGCCGCCATGACTTCAGAATTTTATTGAATGTCATTAAGTCGCAATTACATGACTGCGGAGTACGCCCTACTAAATGTAGATGTTCATGGCCAACTGGTTATTATAAATAATCGGGAAATATGTTCCAGCCAACGTTAACGTTACGTTAGCGAACGGAAGACTGTAAATCATAATAGGCGGCTGGTAACGTTACTTCAATAAATGTAGCAAATGACGTTTATATAAGCAAATATTCTTGATTGCATTTTCAGAATAGTTATTCTAATGTTACTTTAATAAACATAGCCAACGACAAATACAAGCTGTGGCTATGCATTTTCAGAAGAGCTATTCTAGAATTAATATTGATTAGAAGACATATAAGATTAGAAGACATATAGGCTATGCGTGATGTCGATGATGAGGAAGCGGGTAACGTTACTTCATTTTTAACTAGCGTTGGGAGGCGGTCAAGGAGAGGTCCTGCTCTATGCCCCAAGTCTTTTATTGAAAGAAATGCCATCTAGTTTTGCAGTAATTTTTTTTCACATTAGTGATAGCTACTACAATATTTAAATATTCTAATGGGTAAAAAACTTGTGATTTGAAAATTACTTACTCATGTAACCTTATTAAACAAGTAAACAGGAGAGACTCCTCTGAGCATCAACGGGCAACCTCTGTGCGATTTTCCCTATGACAGATCCTTAGAGCTCTTCTTAGAGAAATAAAGTAGCAGTCCCTCCCCCCCCAACCGCGAGTAATCTCCTGATATTGTTTGTGTGTGTGCGCACGCACACCCGTCCCAGTGTGCGCCGCCCGTCGCTACCCTGACAGCCCTCCGTCTGGCGTGGCACTCATGAATAAAGATGATGTGTTAATCCTTCAAACGTTAAGGTAGGGATTATACTGTGCTTATTATAGTGGATGTCTCCCAGAATAAAGTGCACTCCTCTTAAACAGCGCTGGCATTATGTTTAGGACTATGACTGGTTTTAGGAAAGAGAGGGGAGAGAGAGAGGGTGGGATGGAGAGAGAGAGGATTTATGCTCAATAAAAGAGTGGGAGAGACATCAAAAAATCTGAAGAGAAATAATAATAATAACTTTAATTCAAGAGCGCCTTTCTAAAACCCAAGGACACTTTACAATGCATATTAAAATCAGTAAAGAAAGAGAGAGTATGCTCTGCTCTTATATGAAAAGGGAACGCGGGATGATAAGTATTGCACTCTTATGTGCGTTATGGCAAAGATATAAAATAAAAAGTCAAATCAAATCGGATCGAATGTTTCTATTCTTAGTGAGGGATGTTCTCTCCTAACCGCCTGATGGATCAGAAGCCCCGCTGTGAAGGCGTATATTAGGCGACAGGTAAAACACTAAGAATATCAGCGCTAGCCGGCCAGCTCAGCAGCTAACTCCAAGATAAAAATAGGTTGGTACGAAAGCCACACACTTTGCTGGGCGAGTTCTTGAAACGTATTGGGGCGGCTTCTTTCACACACTGCTCTAAAAAAGAGTGGCGCTGAATCATTACTGCGCTCTACTGCTCGCTTTTGCAGCTACACCCCCATTTTTCAAGAGATATCAGCACACCTCTATATTTGCCAGTGCGTAGGCTGGTAGGAATCGCAGATCCATCCATGATTTTTTTGTTCTAATTTAGATATTCTGCCTTTAAACAGGGCACTGCTGGAAAAGAGACCTGGTCTCAGTTGGTTAACCCTGTATAAATCAAATAAATAATAATAATAAAAATAATAATAGATCCATTAGGCAGCACAGTGGCTCGGTGGTTAGCACTGTTGCCTCACAACAAGAATGTCCTGGGTTCAATCCCAACCTGACCCAAGGGCCTTTCTGTGTGGAGTTTGTGTGTTCTCCCCGTGTTCGCATGGGTTTCCTCCCACAGTCCAAAAACATGCAGGTTAATTGGTGACTCTAAATTGCCCGTAGGTGTAAATGTGAGTGTGAGTTGTTGTCTGTCCCTATGTGTCAGCCCTGTGATAGACTGGCAGCCTGTCCAGGTTGTACCCAGCCTCTCACCCTGTGTGGGCTGGGATAGGCTCCAGCCCCCCTGTGACCCTGCAAAGGATAAGCAGTATAGCTGATGGATGGATAATAGATCCATTTGCTGAGCTGGCTTTCCCAGTCTTTGTTTAGCATTGCAATATAGCAGGACTAGGCCGTTCAATTGAAAAAGGCCTATATCTATTTTGCACTAGATCAGTCTTATTGTGGGACTAAGCAGGCCTATCGCTAGCCAGGTCCAGGCCAGCTACATTCTAATAACCCAATGCTTTTTACATAACCTAATGCTTATGGCCATGTTTACTAATTATTTTCAAATAAAGCAATATTTGAAGGATTCACAAGGATTTTGTCTCTGATGTATTAGAACAACCTTGCACTGGTTGCTGTGTGTCACTGGCTAGTTCATGCACCATCAGAGTAACACTAGGTAAGCACCGCCATGCTCGGTCCAGTTGACCGTTGGGAGTCAAAAGTACAATAAACTCTTTGCTGCACTGCATCCAATACATTTCATGGTGGAGCAAAAAGAAGAGAAGCTATTCTTTCATCTCAGTACTTTGGGCCACCCTTCGATAGATCTATAGCTATCTTAGATCCCTTATTCCTCTATACGACAGCGCAGTGTTTGCCTGGCGCTGTCTTCTGTGAACCAAAGTTCCCTTCTTCCCAACCTCAGGTGTGGCTGTGTACCCAGTCTACCAGTCCAGCATAGGGGAGGGGGGTCATTAGTCTCCTGTTTAAATAGCAGGTGGCCCTGAAAAACCAGTCTCATATCCCAGCAGCCACCATCAACTAAGCGCCAGGACTCCACACTAATGATCACAACATTTGGCAGCAGCAAATTATCAGCGGCCCCTGACCGATGAGACAGATAAGACAGACAAGACAAATAGACATATAGATAGATGGGAGGGTGGAGAGATGAATGGATAAGTAGACGTATTGGAGGGTGGGATGGATGTAGGAGGGCGTTAGAGAAATCCAGGCCCGGTAAAGGAGGACTGGACGGGGCTGTTTGGCGGAAGGTTGTGGCGGGGAAACAGCCCTGCTGGATGTCTCCACTGGGGGTCCCCAGGCCAGTAGAGCTGTTCGGCTAAGGCACCTCATTTTATTCTGATGCCCACGTGGCCCACTGGAGCGGAGAGAGAATCCGCACGTTAAACACATGTGCCGATGGATGTACTCGCGTGCCAGCGGACATGCCTGCACACACGCAGACATGATTTCAGCACAGGTAACCGTACCCATGCATTTATGTCTGAGGCCAACAAAGCACACACAGGGATGAGCTACTTCCGCAGCTCTCAAACACACACTCCTACTCCTGTTCTTCAAACACCATGCCCCCCCCCCCCACTGCAGCATGCTGATTGCTTTCAAAGAGAAAAGGGGGACATGTCTGCTAGTGAGAAGATGAAAGAGGCCTTATGGTGCATTATTCATGAGTTGCCATTCATTGGTGAGAATTAAAAGTTGCTACTCTGCTTTTGTTATTCTGTCAGGACCGATCCACTCACTCTTAAGGAAATGTTTAGAAAAACACTAACCAGTCATTGTCCCTGAAAGGATCCCTGAAAGAAACAAGAAAATAAATTTCTGAGATGAGTGTATGTGTGTGTGACATGTACTTTGTTATCCATGTCTTCTGCCACAATATTACCCGAGCATCTAATCTTTGACATCCTCTGTCACACACATTGACACAAGAGATTTGGGCAACAATTTGTATTTGATAGTAAAATTACAGGTGGAGCAGTTCCATGCTATGCTTTGTTTGGGAGTCAAAGGGTTTGGCAGAATGACTCACGCTCACGCCGACGTGCACACTGCACAAAAACATAGAATGGGCTAGACCACAAACACCACACACACAAACCCTCTTCTCTTGGTCTCTTTCTCTTCTCATAAACACACATACCCTCTCTGAGCCTTTGCCCCCCTCACCGACCAATGATGTGAGTTAGCGTTTGTCCCATCTGATGCGATTGCATCTCATTTGTTTACCCAGTGAGTCCAGTCCAGGGGGACTTCCTTAGTAAAGGGAGGGAGCTTGCCTAAGCCTCGCTAGTGTACTCAGCTCAACGATGCATGAGATTAGTTGGCTCTGATGACATGCACAGTGGTTTGTCTCCCAGCTGAATAGTATGTGTGACTGCAAAGCAGTAAAGGGCTGGCATGTGGGATGATGCGCAGTGCCGATGTGGTGTGAATTGAGAAGGTCAAGGCCGTGATCAGCGGCACCACCAGGCATTTGGGCCCCATAAAAATAAATCACATTGGGCCCCACCACCCTAGGCCATGCCAACTGCTGTAACCACACCTTCAGAAGCCAACAGACCCATTCAAAGCTTTAAATAACTACCTTTGCAGACTTGCAACTCTCTTGTAGTCCAATCCTTACTGACTGTGAGCAGTGAAAATAAAACAGTGCAGACATGCATGCAACATTCTACATGCATGCAACATTCTGCATACAGTGAAATTCACTATTGATGCAAGACTTAAATCCTCTATAAGAAATGTGCTAAAGGCCATTGTTGGAGCCAAAACGTCTTTCTGTTACTATTATTACTCACTATGAGAAGTTAATATTTGTACATTATATTTTCATTTACACTTACAGTTATGGCTGCATAAGGTGCCAAATGTATATAGTATGAATTTGTTATGTATTTTGGGATGCCTGAGCAGTATGTCGGTGCATGCCCTTTTAGCCTGACAGGTGACTGCAGCACCTGTGCTAGGTCTACAGGGGGTTGGAGAGTTATTAGGCAAAGTTTATGCCTTCCTGCAGGGTCGGACTGTACAACCATCACGTCCCCTGGTAGACCACCATACTTATGTGCAATATATATATTTATACACTTTACAGCTTAATATTGTTTTATACTGTTGCTACTTACTTTTACCATGGATGTGTATTTATTTGATGTGATTTTATTACGTGTGCTTGTCTCTTTATTTAATATGTTTATTTTACCTTGTATCTGCACTGTCCACTTTTTTAGCTGCAACAATGTAAATTTCTCCGCTGTGAGACGAATAAAGGATTTCTGATTCTGATAACAATGTATGCACTGACCGCAAACAATAACGTACAATGCAACAGTAAAAGTAGGTTAACTAGCTAATAATTGACCGAAGATCATACTTGTGTCAAGGGACTGACGGGAGGATTAACCTTAACATGTTAATGGTGGTGGGAGGAAACCGGAGCACCCGACTATACTGTTGATTGCGCAATCAGACTGTATTTTTTTTACTCTCCATGCCAAAGGTTTTCCAGCCTTTTCTCCTTGATCATAATAAGATTGCTTCAACCACATTAATCTCTTTGAAGCTTTATCGGCAGATAATTTACTGTAATCGGCTCTCAAAAGTAGCAGGTCACTTTGTTTTGTCGGATGATCTCTTTCATTCTCTAAATTGTCTTTCCAAAGTTTCCATCTCAATTTCTTGTTGTATGGCCTTGGAGCTACGGGGGGCTATGAATAAATGTATCTATATTAATACCCCATGCAATAGCAGCATGGTCACTTATTACTGTGCTATCATACCAGCAACCTTTAATCTTTGATAAGAGCTCCCTGGAGACCAGAAAATAATCAATGTGACAACGGGTCACGCTCTGAGTGACAGGAGTATTGAATTTGGACTGGGTTCTGTTCTCTCCACACATCAACCAAATTCATATCCACAATATATTTTCTAGTTTGTGCCTTATTGGTATCTCAGCTTATAGAACAATCTATTTCTGGGTTTAAAGTGCAATTAAAATCTCAAATTATATAAGAGCCCGGTAAAGGAGACAGAGTAAGGAAGAGATCTTCAAAAAATGTAGGCTTGTCCTCATTTGGGCCATATATACTGACTAAGTTTAATGTGAGAGAGAGGAAATTACCTTGAGTGATAACATACCTCCTAGCTGGGTTTTTTCATAGTTTGAAACGGTATCGTTTTATGAATAAGAATAAGTACACCTCTAGCATAGTTATATGTGTCATATAACCAGTAGACCAGTCCATCTATTCTGTACCAATTTAATATCAGAGACTGTCAAATGGGTTTCTTGAAGATTTTTTTTATGACTTCAGCTGTACATCAATTATAGAAGGAAAAGGAGTAAGAGGTATTACCACAGTGTTGCGTGCACAATATAAAGAAAAAGGAAAAACATATACACACATAACCATAAGACATTTAAACACGTCCCCCTCCCTTATTCAAACAAAACAGTAGAGTTAGTACTGGTCCAATCTACAGAGGAGCAGCTAAACAATGCAAACCCTACTCCATAGGCAACTAGTTGGGTCCATCAACCATGCACCTTTATATCTTTAGAACAGTGGCGGCTGATGAAAAATAGTCTAGGTGGGGCTGTACCATACTCAGTCAGCTTCACAAATACAATCAAACACTAACTGCAGGACACCAGTGTTCTGCTAAATAGTAAGTATTTATTAAATGTCAAAATTACACGTGAGGCATTCTTACACAATAACATCTTACTAAAGTCAACTACAAAAACAAATGGGGTCAGGGGAATTTTATGTGTCTAGCGTCTTATTTTTTTGGCCAGTCTGTCATTCTGATTGGCAAACCTCTAAATTACTTAATCATTAAAGTCAGGGATGTTTTAGATTAGTTTTTTTCTCCACAGAGAGCATAGCCAGAGCATTCAGGCCATCCTGTGGCATGGTGTTCCTCAGGTAGGTCTTGATGCTGTTGTCATGGGTGTGGTGTTAAGGATTTTGAAAAGACTGACCACCTTGCCGAATTTAACACAGTCAATAATCTTTGATAAAACGTGCCT
>JAVQIZ010016963.1:0-18588 GCA_036023535.2 Galaxias brevipinnis | reverse complement strand
CCCCCCCCCCCCCCCCCCCCCCCCCCCCCCCCCCCCCCCCCCAAAAAAGGAGAACAGTCACAGGTTAGACAGCAGCTAGTGGATCCTACATCAGCACAAAAAAACAACGGTTTCTTTAGCTGCATGGAGGAGAAACGTACGTGTGTGTGTGTGTGTGTAGGGGGTTATATGAGGACACAGCCATGAGGGGAAGGGGAGCTGTGAGGACACTGCCGCAGCTTTATACAATAACCGGCTCCATCGCATTCATGTTCCAGCCCTCAGAGCGTCCGCCAGTCTCTCTCTCTCTCTCACACACACACACACACACACACACACACACACACACACACACACTCACACACACACACACACACACACACCTATGTGTCCTCATTCAATCGAGTAGACAGACACTACCCACTACAAACAAATATAAACACAAGCTTCATTTTCTCTCTCTTTCTCTTTCTCTCTCTCTCTCTTCTCCTCCCAGCCACTCATGCATGAGAATACGTTAAGTGTCTAAGTGCTAATACAGTAACATGTTCTCCGTGTCTCTTTTGTTCCCTCTCTTCCAACCCCTTCTCTCTCTCTCTTTATCTCTCTCTCTCTCTCTCTCCATCTTTTTCTTCCCACTAGCTCTCTCTCTCTTTTTCCTCTCTAACTCTTCCTACTATCTCTCTCTCTCTTCCTCTCTTTCTGTTCACACATCTTTTCAAGATGTTGTTGGCAGCTAGCTACTACTTCGGCGTCGCCATGGCAACAGGACCTTGCTGGTGCAGGACGGAGTATCGGGGTGTCGACGAGAGGGGACTTGTGTTTCATCATGACAAAACAGAACATACTTCCACACGCCAAACAGGCGTGCTCCCCCCATCGGCAAAACCTTTTGACCTTATAGCTAACATATAACATATAACATAAAACATAAAACGACTACATCAGGAGGTCCGCACACAGACAAGACAAAGGTTTTTTTTTAAAAGTCTCTAAACGTCCTGTTCGTTTAAGACACTGCTCATATCACACTTAACGGAACCAGAAAAGAAACCCTTCAACAAATCAAGAATCGTCTCCTTCTGAATCGATGTTTAAATCTCATCAGAAAGAGGAAACAAGAGAGGAATGGGCCACAGAATGAAGTGACTCACTTAAACCATTTGAAGGGTAAGGTCGTGACCCCAGCCATGAATACAGCACAGATTACGTAAGAGAACTGTTTGGGGAGGGGGTTAAGGAAGGACTGCAGCCTAAGTGATGGGCTATACTCACATGAATTTGGTAGGTTGACCTTTGAACTTACATTTGTGTTGTTTACAGAACGTTATCCAAAAAAATAAGATAGGAGGAGACCCACATATTCTCAGCGAAGACACGCACATGTAAACACATACATACATGTAAACAAACACACTGGCATGGGAACAAGGCATACTGGCAATGACAGGTACAGACACCCAAAAGCTAGCACAACAGACTGAAGTCACGACAATAACGACCCCTAAACAGTGACAAGTATAGACCCCTAAACACTAAACAGTGACAGGTATAGACCCCTAAACACTAAACAGTGACAGGTATAGACCCCTAAACACTAAACAGTGACAGGAATAGACCCCTAAACAGTAACACCTTAACAGTGACATTTATAGACCCCTAAACACTAAACAGTGACAGGTATAGACCCCTAAACAGTAACACCTAAACAGTGACAGGTATAGACCCCTAAACACTAAACAGTGACAGGTATATACCCCTAAACAGTAACACCTAAACAGTGACAGGTATAGACCCCTAAACACTAAACAGTGACAGGTATATACCCCTTAACAGTAACACCTAAACAGTGACAGGTATAGACCCCTAAATAGTGACAGGTATAAACCCCTAAAGTGACAGGTATAGACCCCTAAGGCTAAGACAACAGACTGAAGAAAACCTACTGATCGAGTGGAGACATGCATTGTTTGCACGTTGTTTCTCTAACATTTGCAAGTCACAGGTTTTTCACAAAGCACAGAGTATGTCAAAAATAAGAGGCAGATACTTGCAAGCATATAAATAAGACTACTTCAAGGCATAATCTTGAAAAATATTACACCGTCAGCCATCAAAGTCAATGAATAAAACCAAAAGAATATATAACAGTTCTTTTTGTGAACTATTAGTATAGTTTTTCTTGTTTTTACATAATAGTTCTTATAACGAGATCACTCCCTGAAACGATTTGCCATGCTGGCACACCATCATGAGAAACGCACATGACCCTGAAACCACTCGCCTGGACCCCCTTTGGCTGCGTATCAAACAACACCATCCTATCAACACTGTGTCCAGAAATGTGCTCCGATCCCACAGGAGGAGGGAGCCTGTCTCAGACCCACTAGTTTTGCTCTCTCTGTGTGTGTGTGTGTGTGTGAGAGAAAGAGAGAGAGAGCTGATGTTTCCTCTCATTTAGACAACGGCCAGTTGGAATCTCAGCATGGGGCCTTTCAAAGACATAGTGGACGTTCTAGATGTTGATAATGAACCACGTTGTCATGTTATCAGAGTGGAGGTTTGATGTTGTTCCCTGTCACAGTGATGGGTCTGCCCTAAGCCCCACTTCAACCCGATATGCCAGAGCAGTCCAGCGAGGAGACGCTCAACCACTGACGAAGAGACAGTAGTCCTAGTGTGCGTCCCCTCCTAGTGTTGCTGTTTCTGAAGTGAACCGTTTGTTATTACAGCTTGCCCCCTCCATCCCCCCATTCCGTCCCAAGTGAGCAGCAGAGAACCTCCCCCCCCCCGCTGTGTTTCTCATGCAAGACAAAACATTGTGCTGTACACACACATACACAGGCGCGCACGCAAGTTAAAAATAAAGACTCTTTTCAGGCCACAATATGCAAATGGGGCGTGAACATATTTTCGGGATGCGTGTTGTGTTTGGATTAAATAAGATTGATGAGCCATTTCAGAAAAGTTGGAATACAGGTTCCCTATGGTGGGCAAAAGGCCTTCACCTCAATGCTGCTCATGAACTTATCTTATCAGCTATGATCTTATCAGCTTTATAGTCAGGCAGACCCACACACACACATTCAATTCCACACAAAGTATAAATGTAAAACAAAGAGCATTACTCCCACACACACTTACGCAGACAAAACACGCAGCCTTGCTTATCCTATCTTTCAAATTTCGGAACATATTGCTTCCAACTCATTTGAAAGTCATAAACCTCTAAAGAGGGGGTTTCACTTTCTCTCTCTCTGGTTGTGTGCGTGCACTGTTGCAGGCACTAAACACGACACTCTCCTTCCTGTCCTCCTTTTTGTCTCTGACCAACGTTACTTTGACCAGGTGCTGTACACACCAGGCCCTTAGACGGACCAAGTCAAAGCCTAGCTGAGCGGAGGGAGGGAGGGAGGGAGGGAGGGCGCTCCCCTCTCTCAGCACCTGGCTCCAAAAACACACTCTGCCCTCTAGGAAAACAATAGCAGCGACCTGCAGACACAGGCCAGGTAAGGCAGACACGTCACTCACTAATGCTCTCTGCTCCTCCAGAGCCAGGCCTGGGACTCACAGGCATGTAGTGGAATGTCTGGGTCTGCATACCGCCTTGTTTATGTCAGAGGTGTGTGGAAAGGTAGGGGGGTGGAGACAAGTACCAAAACACTAAGACTAAGACACACACATACACACACACACACACACACACACACACAAATAACTGCATGACACTACTGTGTGGATGTCCCAAAATTGGATTTAAGGCTCAGACCCGATTGACCGAAACAGAGCCACAGATCAGCCCATTACAGAGGTCACATGACTTGGCTGAGCAAAGGCTAAGACAACATGGCTTACATACATGTACTCCAACCAGTCCTCACATACATCGTGTGATTCCTTGGGGGATATTCTCTTCAGACGTCATCACTCACAAATGTCAAAATACCTCAAGCTCAGACGTAGGGTTGCGTGAAAAGAGAGCAGCAGAAGACCCGAGAATTTGAACCTAGTATACCGTGGGTGAAATTGTTATGTTTGCCCTGCGGTTGATTTTTGTGCAAATACCTACAGGATTAACATAATTACGTCTAAGTTCTGGCGCAGATTCTCAAGGTGTAACTATGTATGTAATGCACCTGGCCTGCGTGTGTGTTTGTGTCTGTGTGTGTGTGTGTGTGTGTGTGTGTGTGTGTGTGTGTGTGTGTATGCATGCCTAAGCTAACTCAGGCATTCTGGAAGAGCCCTCTTAACCAACACAGTTGCCAAGCAGCTGGTCCAACCAGCAAGCATTGGGGACCTCCTGTGTGAATCTAATGTTCTGGTGTGTTAGGGCCCGGTCCAAACATCCCCACGTCTGTCCCCGAGCCTCTCGCAATCGCACTGCCACACACACATGTTTACATGGTAAGACTTCAGCGCTGATCTGATAGAGCTTATCTGATCACAAGATCACAGCTCATTAAATCAAGTGTAACTCATTCTCACGCAGCTCCGTGTGTGTGCGTGTGTGTGTGTGTGTGTGTGTGTGTGTGTGTGTGTGTGTACGTGTGTGTGTGTGTGTGTACGTGTGCGTGTGCAGGGTTGTTCGTGTCTCGCACAGCATTTCAAAAGAAAAATCCTGTTCTTCCCGTAATCAGCGTAGGATCCAGTGGAAAGGAAGATGAGTCACAGCATGGAGGGCCCTGTCGAGCTACAGTGTATCTGTGTGTCCCAGCTCCCGTAGTTTAAACAGTGCTCCCTGCGCCTGTCAGCTTGTTTATGTCCCATGTTTGATTAAACCAATAACTGGTTATCAAACCGACATTCATGTATGGTAGACACACCTATTTCAATGGAAAAGTTGTCAACATGCAGTGGATGTGATATGTGCATTTTAAAGTCTGGGAACCATAAGGTAGAAATCAGTACTAGTTTTTTCCCGTTTCCCTGTTCACTCCTAGAGTGCATGGTCTTGTAGGATGTCGTCCCTTCAGCATTGAAAAGGGCCGCCAAACTACCACATTCACAAGCCCGCACTTTCAAAAGGTCTCCGTTAGGGTTCGTGGGCAGTGCCCATCTAGAAGGAGTAGCGTGTTTAGATTGGAATGGATGGCCCGCTGTGACTGCCCGCCGTGACCTCTGTCGGTCAGGTAATCGCTGTGTGATTGGTTAATCCTACTGACATTTGAAGGATAAATGGGGTAGGCCTCTGGGACGCCCTACTGTGTAACGACAATGCTGGAAGGACAAAAGGAGATATAGACACACTGAAGCTGATGGACTTGCCCTTGACGGCTTCATATCATCATGTTAACACCCTGTAGGTAAACAGTCATTCCATAGACATGTGAGTAATGAGTAAACACTGATATCCACACAGATTGTATTTTACGCAGATAAACCATTCAACTACAAGGCTTTGCCGAGTCCCTTTGAAAGGCCACAATCTCTCCCGAATCAAAAGCATTTCTGAGGTGCGCGATGCACTTTTCATGGCGACAAGCGAAAAAATGCTCCTCTCCATTGTCCGTTGGGGATTCTTTGAATTTGTTGTGGAGTAAATGTGCGTCACTTGCTCTGCTGAGTGTACCAGCCCTTTGAATAGAGAGCAACCACCCCCATGCAGTCGTACAATATTGTTGCGCTTGTGGTGGCCTGGCTGCTGCAGATAGGAATGCCTGATAGCGCAGGTAGGGTAGCCAGGGAGGAGCAGCCCACTCTCGGTGCACTGGCTGCTGCTTTGAGTAAATGGAGGAAGATAATGGGAGGTATTCCTGTGATCTCACCACACCAGGAAACGCACAGGGACAATGCAAGCATCGTGTTTTGTTTGGACCGCCAAGTTAATTGGAACCCTTGTTAAACTGCGCAGAGCTTGTTTCAATTTTTCTTTCTGAAGCAAATGTTTTACGTCTGGCGGAGGATACACAAATAGTCTGGTGTCAGATTGAATGATCTCGGAGCATGTGCAGGGGTTTACCTCCGGGAAGAGTCCAGTTACCATGACTCCATGGGCAGGCGTTCACCGGTGGAGGCAGGCTCCGGATCAGAATACAGTGCGGAACCTGTTCACTTACAGAGCACAGTGCGACACCAGCTAAGGTGACTTACCTACGCTCCACACGGATCCAACGTCTCCAAAGTTGCTGAGCGTTCTCTGAGACGGAGCAGGCGTCAGACGTGAGGCCCGGGCTCCTCTAGACAGGTCGGTTGGACTGTCTGACGTCACAGCCCTCGTTCCTGTGCCTAATCAGACAGCAGCCGCGACACAAATCGCCTGCCTAATAGTGAGAGCCACAGTAAATCAGCACAGGTGTTGAACAGAAGAATAGGGGGAGGAGGAGGAGGGAGGGGGCTCCTCGAGCCATAATTATGGGTCTTACAGGGGTAATTTTAGAGCTGTAGTGATAGGCAGGTTAAATGGTTTGCATAAACAAGGCTACTCGCTGATTGTGCATCGCTTAGACTACGATGATAGCCGTCAGCTGTCGTTCCACAAGCTTATCTTTTGTTGCAAAATTTAAAACGAAACCGTTTGCACAAAAACGGAACAATTCCTAAAAACACGCACACCTTACTGAAACAGTCTTTTACAGGTCCAGGAGGGAACCCCCTGCATCTGGCAATTCTATGAACCGTTGACGCCTGTCAAAACAACCATTAAAGGAAAACCAGTTCCTGACAACAAACACACACACACACACACACACACACACACACACACACACACACACACACTTACACACACACAAACACACACACACACACAGATGAGGTGCCTAGAAACCTTTGCGCGTCATTTAGAGGCTCTCCCTGCCCTTCACCAGCCAAGACAAAGGCCCAACCTCAAAAGCCCAACACACGCACGCGATGGCATACCGTTAACAATGACTCACGCCTATCAGCCCAGGGAATAAAAGGCTTGAGAAACACTAGCCGGGTTCCCCTCAAAGCCACCCATACTGTTTCCTCATATTTCACTCTAATCCTGTTTTCAGACAAACACGGACAAACAGGAAAAAAAAGTAGAGTTAGTCATGCTTAGCATCAGGCTTAGCATCAGGCTTACCATCTCACAGTTGCAACATACTATAGGCTGGCTCAGAGTTACATTTCGCAAAGCTAATCAGGGTCAACCACATGGGGATGAGATACGGTATTAAATAAAGTTGGAGAGGGGAGAAGGCAAGTGTGGCGTAGCATCAGGCCAATGTCCTATACGAAACACGGTTGACTTGTTAGAAGGCGTACAGCCGCCAGTGGCAGTTATATAAAATGCTATCTAAACATTACATAAAGGAGGGGCCTCCTCTATTGTGAGCATGAGTGCTCACCTGTCTTTAAGAGAGGCAGTACACCAGTCATCTGAGGAGTAAATAGAGGGTGTCGGTCAGGAATGTTTTTTTCCATTCCTTAGATTGAGCATCCACTGCCCTCATTGGCTAAGGCCCTGGCTGTTTCATCAGCCAAAGTAAACTACGAGTGCACGGTGATGCAAACATGCAAGGAACCAGGAGGGACAACTCAGCTTGGAGATTAGAGCTTGGTGAGAAGATGCCATTAAGTTGTGGGCGTATTTTCAATTAATAGTGCATGTATTGTCTCGCCAAAGGACCGGGATCGTGATAGTTACAATGGCAATGGTAACCGGTAATGTGCACATTCATTTCCAGCTGTGAAATACATCAATATTTCAACAGTGATTTTTACATTTGCTGTCATCAAGTCATTTTATTGCACATTGTTTATAGTAGAACAGCTGTACTCATTAGGTAACAAGTATTTGTTATTGTGTAAACAGGGATCGTCAAGTCCACTCATTACATACACAGCCACAACATGTGAGTCACAGGTTGCCTGTGCTCCTGTTCCTAAGCCAAACTGAGCTCTTGAAATAAGGAGATCCCTGCTTTAGATTCTGCCACCAGACCTATCTTTGTACCCACCCCTGGTCCCTTTCTCTCTCTCTCTCTCTCTCTCTCTCTCTCTCTCTCTTTCTCTCTCTCTCTCTCAAACACACACACACACACAGACCTCCTGGGTGATCTGTTTACGGAAGCAATCCCAAATGCTTTTGGCACTTAGCACACTTATTGTATACATTGTCCCTTTGTTTAAATTAAGGGCATTTATATCGTCAACTGTACTTTGAATAAAAGTTAGCTGTCTGATGATTGATAAAACGAAGAAAGTCTATAAATAAAAGGAAAGAAATGTAAGAATATGTAAAGTAAAATTAAACATTCCATTCATGTTTTTACTTGAAAGTCTGTCAATTACGAAATCAATGGCAATCAAAGTCAATGAATTCAAATAATTTTTTTTTTAAAATGTCATCCAAATATATAGCAGATTATCTTCTACAGCAAAAGAATAAACACTTAAGGTATAGCAACACCCCGCAATACCTTGTGGAAGAAAAGTAAAGCAGGAATTCTGTGTGGGTGTTTCTCGTGAGACACTTGCGATTCCATGGGTTAATTTGTAGGGAGCAGCCACCAGCCTTATCATGCATGGCGAGGCACTTTGTTTTGCTCCCTGCCGTCAAGTGTGTTTTTGAGCGAACCCAAACACGGCCTATAGTAACAGTGATATTATCTACCTGAACACGCGGGACCCACCAGCGGGCCTCTTGACACAGCCAGGGATATGTTTTACCTCGTCTGCACGAATAGGCCTCGAAGGCAGAGGGGGGGGGGGGGGTTGCCTGAGAGATGGTGGGGGGGAGAGGGAGGGCCCTTTTACAAGCTAACACGCAACATGCTGTCGGGGCAGGTCGAGTCTGCAGACTCACTCACTTTTCATCAGCTAGTCTTTCTTCCCTTCAGAGGCCACGCTATAATTAATCAGATGGCTGGGTTGGATACGCACGCAAGGGGGCCGGGTTCAAGACCTCGTGTTGGGATAGACCTCGTCAGGTGCGGAACTGTATCAATAGTTACCACTTGTTTTCTCTCACAACACCTTTCGGAGAAAGCTCATTTAAAGTTATGTGTCAGCTGCAACACATCCTGACACGAAATAACCTAACAGAGGCACAATCATGATTAGGGCCTCTTGTAAATAACTGGAATATTTTTGATTCAAATAAAGCACGCATACAAAATCTCACCAACATTTCATTCCACTCGAACCATGTGTGACTTGAGTGGTTCTTGTGAGCTGCTTGTTGTTTTTGTGGTATTATTTGGATTTCATGACTAGTTCCACCACAAGATGCAAGTCTAAGTACCCTCCCTGCCTGAGTCAGCGTGTATCCCTGATTCAGCGCATACCACATCACCAAGGAGATCCCCTGTATCTGACCAGATTGCTGAGCAACAGTCTAAAAAACAAAACATTCTTAACTAGATGTGTGCCATAATGCAGGTGTTGCATTAAAAACATCACAACCCCTTCTGAAAGTAAATTTGAATACACGATGGCCTCTGTTGCGTGAATGAGATTTTTACATCTAGGAGGGGGGACATGGAACGACTGTCGTCATAACCCAACACTTGTGCCCATCATCTGCATCCTCATATGATGCTCTGAATCCCTCTGTGTGCTCTGTCTGGTAAAACCAGCCTTCCAACTGCTTGGCTGTGCTGCGGGGCACCTGCTGTTTGCTCCTGTGGATCAATGGATGAGTTCCCTGGAGCGGACACAGCACACATCCCTGCTGCACAGCCAGCTGGAGGAGATTAGGCCTTTTTTCCGATTGCACTTCCGGTCCTAATGATATTAATATAGGAAATACCACCCGATCAATATCTAATAGCACACCTTCCAAACAGTAACATCTGGCCAGGAGCTGGGGTTTCTAATTACACTGGCAGTGAACCAAAGCATAAAGATGAGAAAGACAAACTTTTTCAATAGGAAAGGTAATTCATTTAACGGCTACTTTTCATGCTCTGTAGTTTTGAAGGGCTAAACAGGCAGGCTTTAGAAGCTTTGTGGATAATACCTGATTACAAATCACATAACCAAACATGTAATTAAAGTCATCTAATCTGATTAATTGTTAACTTCATTTTGGATTACATTATCCCATTGCACAACTCTTTGGCACTCCCCAAATTATTTAAACAACATTTAAATTGTCCAGACAAATTACATAAATTCTATATTTTGAGGGTATTTTGAGGGTTTCACTGATGTTATAAGAGCAATTTTGTAATTTGCTCATCGGGCATCAGAAATCTCAAAAAATGTAATTCAATCTGTAATCTAATTGCAATTTTACCAAAGTTACTTGTTCTGGAAACAGTAAGTATTGCAACCTTATAGTCGGTTCATAGTCATGTTAGTATTTACTGCACATTAGCTTGGTCTAGTTCAGGTTAAAATCTATTACTATGTAACAATGTAATGAAAAAACCTTGGATATATTAAGATTATTTTAGCAAATGGGATTTAAATGTCCCAGAGCTTAAATTAACATTGCTGGTTGAATTGTTGCTATGGTATTGTTGATATGTAAATACAGTGCTACCTGGTCCTGGTAGTAGGAAGGCCTACACAGACTAGAACACATTCATGGAGATCTCTAAAAGAAAATCACTTTTCTCTCACAGCAAGGGGATTGTGAAAGATGGGTCAAAAGGGTCAGACACGCAGTGGCTCTGAACCATCTCCACCCGTACAGTAGTTAAGGAAGTTTGGCACGCACCCAAAACACTTATCTAAAAACAAGCAGAAGATTTAGGATACCGCAGCAGATTTGCTGGGTTGTCTTTTGAGCTTACTCCCAGCTTTCTGCTCAACAACAGAGCTATGCGTTGTTAGCGCCCTCCAGCTAGATGTTCCACCACTCAATCACCAGGTAGGGGAGGGGACGGGGGGACGGGGGACGGGGGGACGGGGGTTCGGTCAGTGTAAAAATAGTGCTAGGGAGCTCTGCGGTAGGGAGGCAAGCAGAGCATCTCGTGCCAACCACTATGCGTGAGTAGAGTGTTTAGATCCTCTTTCAAGTTTAGACAGAGAAGGGCTGAACGTCTGCCAGGTAAACAGCCTCGCGCAGGTACTTTAGCCCTGTGTTTACGCTTACAGAAAACAGCCTGGGGCACTGCTGCATAAAGCTGGGGCCTATCAGGACCATGGCAACGCTAAGGAGAGGTGTCTGTAGCCTGAATCAATCACTTACTTTTTGTGCTTTGGTAGTCCACTTGACAGCCCCCCCTCACCTCCACCCCCCCTCACTGCTAGCGGAGTGGCTCAGCGTGCGAAGGGGGCTCTAGCGTGTGAAGAGTGCAGATAGGCGATAGCGGATAGCGTATACATCAGATAGCGCTTGGTCTAAGCCTGCGAGGCCCGCATGACGGAGAGTCAATGACAGGCGGGCCACAACAGTGACAGTTCTAACCGGCTGGCTCAAAGGGTTCCCCTGATGCCTCACACTGTCTCTGGTCCCCTTCTGCCTCACACTGTCTCTGTTCCTCGAGTGGATCACAAAAGGCCAATGCCAACATACAAATGGCCCCTCGGACCGCATGTGATAAGATAACTGAGCGAGGTGTGATCTATACTGGAAATATCCCAGAGGGGGGGTGGGGGGTGGGGCTGAGATGACATCACTGTCTTTGCGTGTGTGGAAAGAGGCACGGCACCTTTCACCCACCAGTCACCTGCACTTCACCTCACTCCTTAATGACTTTAATTGTAGCCTTCTTAGCCTCGTTTATTTTTTGCATCTCTCTTTTTTTCACTTTTGGTTTGGCAGGGCGTGAACACCTCTGGTAGTTACACAGGTGAACCCAAAATAGCAACCTGTCAGAGGTAACAGACTGGAGGAGTGGCTACACCCACTCTGCACCTCCTGTTGATGGACGTCCACGAGAAGGCTATGAAGAGTTATGCTCAATAAGCCACACTTATCAAAACACCAAGACAAAGCATTGTGCGTATGAGCGAATGAGTGTGTGTGTGTCTCCATGTTTGCATTTATCTTTGAGCAAGTGAAAGGACATCTCCAACAAGCTCTAACAAATATTCTCTCCAGCATTACACTGGTCTTTGTGTGTGTGTGTTTGTGTTTGTTTCTTTGTATGTGTATGCTTATGTGAGAGCATGTTTGTGTGTGTGTGTGTGTGTGGGGGTTATACAGCAGTGTAGTGTCCTACAAACATAAGCGGCCCTTAAAGTGGGATGCACAGTGGACTTGTAGTGGTGCATGTCTAAACTGTAGACAACTTAATGTATGGCATCGTGTTTTTTTAATTATAGCGTTCAGGTGTGCTGATTACATGGACTGGAAGACCCCCCACTCCTTATCTTCCGAAACAAAAAAGTCTACAAATGTGCGACTGATCATGGAACAAACATTAAAAGTGCGCCCCATTCTTGGGTAAAAAACATAAATGGAGCTTCAGCAAAAGTTCAGACAGATACTCAAAGTCTGTGCGCTGCTGACGTAAGCCTTCATACTGCGTGTGCTACACACACTAACCACAAGACACCCCTGTTCATAATCAAAAGTCATGTCAATCTGTTCCAAACAGGGATTTGATGTTCAGCATATTTGCTCCTTGTCTCTGGATGTCATTCCTGATATGCACAGCAGGGATCTTCAAATATTTAGCAGACAAAACTAAACCAAACTGATGTGCATTCACATTCAATAAATGTTTAAGACGGATGAGTTTGTTTGACTGAATTAACGTTGAAGGAATACACTAAATGGAACGTGTGCCTCTCACTTCTCGACTAACACACTAAATGCCCAATCTCATATACACTCTCAGTCACACAGATTTTCCCTCCAACAGACCCACATCGTTTTCGTACAGATGTGCTGAAAAGTGACAGAGTGAGTGGAGTTGGCGTGAAGTGTAACCTCCAGGTCTGAGATGCTGATGACACAGCGGCTGCTCTGGGTTCTACTATCAGTGGAGGCTGTCAGACATCAGGAATATGGAAGAGGATAGGATTAGGAGGGTACAGAGAATCTCAGCCGGGAAGAGCCGTTGCTGCTTCCAATGCTGGGCCCAGCTCACATGGAGCCTGCACTTTGTTTAGACACAGCCATGGGGGCAGGACACCCTTGGCTTGCAAGAGAAGAAAGCCAACTAAGATGAGATACAGGTAAAGTGCTACGTAGCCGAGGGGTTCGCGTGTGAGCAAGGACCGCCGGAGAGGTGCGGCTATTTTTAGACAGACGGTGTAAATGGTTGGCATTCCACTCTGTCAACGCGTCGCAGAGATCGCTCTGTCCTTCAAAAGAGACGGGTAAAGCAACAACTTCAGAAGGTTAAAGAAGCTCTGTAACAACAAGGGGATCATTTGAGCTGACAAACAGTGGCCAGCGGCACAGGCTTAAAGGGTCTCTATGGCAGCTTGTACTACTTTTCTTGCCGACTCTGCTAAGTCAATGTACGAAAGGTTATTTTAAAAGACGGTATTGAGGCCTTGGAGAGAAATACAAATTATTGAATTGAATCAAGGTTCCGGCACACAAAGTGCCAATGTCTCGCAAATGAAAACGATATCACGCAACGTTTTGGTCTGGGACCTTTATCTGGTACCCCGTGACGCCATGGTGAATGTGTGTTCCACAGCCCCACTCTCCCTTCGTAGGCCGCTACAAAGCATGAACAAAGATGCATGAAACCAGAGCAGCAAAGCCAACCATCAGGACTATGGAACCTACCCATTGGACAGTTTCAGACCTCTTGGTCATTTTGATGTAAGCGGACTTAGCCGTGTACAAATTGTTCCTATACCCAGGAGGATGGGTGATTAAGATGAGAACTAAACATTTTACTTTTTGCCAAGAAAAAGGGGGATGCCAACCAATTGAGAAGCAGGTGCTCTGTCTCTCACGCCAAATCAGTTCAGCGCAGGTGTGTGTAGCCATCTGAGCAGAGTGTATGTAATCAGACACAACTTCATCACACTCGCAGACAAACACACATGGGCCCGCCTCCCGCCCCCAACTAACCATCACAAAGCTGTCTGAAATTCTCTTTGTGCTTCTTTAAACTCCCAGTGTAGGCTGCCCATGTTCGCAGCGCAGTGATAACGCTAGCACACATAGGACTGCTTTTGTCAGCTCTGCTTTTGTCCGCTCTGCTATGTAGCCAGAGCTGGCACATTATGCACAGTAGCAAATGCATTTTTTCATTTCAACAGGAACACTTTAGTTTCAGCTCCAACTTTGACCCCTTCAGGATGATGTTTGACTATATATCGCTAAAGGGTCAATGCTGTGAATTATGTTTCACCAAGAACGTCTGCACTTAATGATTTAAAGGCTTTGTAACATACAACTGACTTTTTGTTTTTCATCATTTATGATATGATTAAAAAAATGTCCCCTTCAAATAAGGGACATGGTCAAAACTGATTTAAATGGTAATGGTTTAGATTAAGGACACCACTTCAACAGGGCTAGAGGTAAGAAAAGGATACGTTTGTTTTAGAAAAACTTAGGTCAGCCCAGATGCCAAAAATGAGAAATGGTATTCAAGACACAACCAAAAATGTTATAACGACTTCAACCTTGTTATAGAGAACACATTTATAGCATCAGTCTTGCACATAAAAAAGTAGAAGAACATAATTACTTGAATTTTAAAGAAGCTTTTAAGAGTAAACATGTTTTATAGAGAATGGGTCGTCATGGCTGTGTTGTAAGTTCATTAACCTCAATCATGAACTCATTAAAGTAGTGCTGTGTTGTGTATTTCAGGAGTGCAGCACTCACTCCCTTATCCCTGCCAGGAAGAAAGGAGCACGAAACAGATCATCTTTGTTTGAAGAACTGTTTTTTTCAGTATATATGCTACTCCTTTCTGCCATGGACCTTAACTCCTCTCTTTAGGGTCAAATAAGCGTCTCTGTGGTCACTTTCATCTGAGCCCCATTTTACACATGCTATTTCTTACTGATAATGATGTACTGACTGTAAATGTTTCTGGATACAATTTGGTGAAACATACATGTAAATGCACATGTGTAAAACAATGCAGGCACATAAATGGACTCCATAGGAAAAAAATATTGGGATGTGGTGTGGTATATTCAGGGAGAATGTATAACATTGTGGGGGGAAAAAACATGCCGCTTCAAATGACATGTTAGGTTTAATGTATTACTGTATTAAAAAGGTGTGCGTGTGTGGTTATGGCATGGGTCGCGCATGCACCCTGAGCGCAGATTGCGTATTTTGCTTGCCTGCCTGGTGAACCCAGCAAAGCAGCGGAGCGCACGGGAATATTTCGCAGGCGTCCCTTTCCAAACAGCCGACGGCCTGCGAAGAGGTGTGGTGCAGAAGACAGTTTAATGATTATCACTGGCTGCAGGCCAAGCTCATAACTCATGTAACTTTTTGACCTTTTGCTGCGTCGTCACCCCTTTTCGTGTTTCTGAAGAGAAAAGAAGATGTAGAAGTTAAAAAACTGTTTCAAGAAATACTTTGAAATGATTGGAAAACAGCTTGGTTTCACCTGTTTACACAAAATGAACGCGGACATATCTAGGTGTAAATAGCAATAGCAATTAACTTAATAGAGAATATGAACAACCTTTACAACGGACAATAATTCAGAATAGCTACACTATTTTGACTAAAATACAAATGGATTCCGCAAATCGTCTCCTGCCTGTGTGCCATTCCACGAATTTCAATTGATACTTCAGGATAGCTACACTATTGTGACTAAAAAACAAATAGATTCTGCAAATCGTCTTCTGCCTGTGTACCATTCCATGTACTTCAATTGACCTTAAAGGTAATCCAAAGTGGCTTGATTTTGTTTTAAACTAGCATATCTTGCATTGTGGGTCCTGTGGGTGTCATTCAAATCTATTATGTAATTTTAGCATTGGCTTTGCATGTAAGCTACTTCCCCGTTCCACAAGTCACAGGTTGCATTTTGCCCATTTCCAAATAAGACAAACAGGTTAACATCCACACCACCCTAAAGGTACCCCCCTCTCTCCCCTCCCCTCTCTCTCTCTCTCTTTCTCATTCTCTGTTTGTCACTCCCTCTATCTCTTTTTCTGTGTGTAAATGCTTGGTTTGTGCACATCTTTGATTTTCCTTTGTTGGCGCATTTTTTAAGAGACGTGCACAATTCCCAAAGCAAAACAAGATCACATAGACCTTATAAAAAGGTGCATTAGCGGGTGTACAACTTTAACAATGATAGAACAGTAGAGTTGAATTTAATATTTAATAGGGGAGATGCAGAGGGGCATAATTTCGCCATTAAATGCTGAAAACCATTTGAGCATGATTGACATAGAGCAGAGACAGGTGGTCTGAATAAATATTAAAATCTTGGACTTTTTCTTCCTCTCTAAAATTCTATATAATTGTAGCTTCTTTTGTAACTGTTATGCTCAATCGCTTCAATAGACTTTCAAATTTGACTGAGCTCACAGGAGACCCCGCCTCCTGGGCTGTCCCTTGCTTAGGGATTATATTATAACAGGGCGCGCGTGTCTCCGGAGACAAATCTTAACTCTGCTGCAGCACTCGGGCTTGGGTGACTCCAGATCCCACAGAAGGAGCTTCACCAGACAGAGAGCGAACTCCGCTTTCAGGAATTTTAAGAACATTCTGACTATTAAACTGCTTCTGCCAGTACTCCAAACTCACTTCAATTTTGGTTTACTGAGACTCTCTGAATATAAACGCAACAGGTGAGGTTAGACGAGCGGATTTTTTGCAATATAAAAAAAATGAAACTGGAAGTGTTTTCAGCGAGCCACTTCGTTCAGAAGCCACTGGAGGTGTGCAGTGATGCCGAGATTAGTGTTCCATCGCCCCTGTCCGGGGACGAGCTGGGCTCAGACGGAGACTGCGTGGCCAACAGCCCCGCACCTGTCATGCCGAGTAGTGATGGCAAGGGCAAACCTTACACCCGTAGACCCAAGCCCCCCTACTCATATATTGCTCTCATCGCCATGTCTATTCGGGACTCCAGCAGCGGCCGTCTCACTCTGGCTGAGATCAATGACTATCTGATGAAAAAGTTCCCGTTTTTCAGGGGCAGTTATACAGGCTGGAGGAACTCCGTGCGCCATAACCTGTCGCTCAACGACTGCTTCCTCAAGGTGCTGCGGGACCCGTCCAGACCATGGGGTAAAGACAACTACTGGATGCTCAACCCACATAGTGAGTACACCTTCGCAGACGGGGTGTTCCGCCGTAGGAGGAAGCGCATCAGCAAGAGATCCCTCAAAGACACCGAGAGCTCTGACATTCAGACCCCCAGCGAAGACACTCGCCTCCCTGTTCCTGCTGGTGCAACGCCCTCTCGAGAAGAGAGGATAGAGGTCAAGTTTTCCAGCTCTTTTGCCATCGACAGCATCCTCAGTACACCCTTCAAAAGGAGAGATGATAGACACGATACAGACAGCATCAGATCCGGGCCCCGGCTCTATTGGCCCGCAGGTGCGCACATGCTGTCCTACAACCTGAACTATCCTCCTGGCGCTATTGCGCAAGCACAAAATACATTCCACCGGTGCAACCTGCCAGAACCAGCTTACAACACTCTGCACCGGGATACACGCACATACCTTCACTTGACGTCACAGGGTATGCCAAATTCCGAAGCTTTCTCCTCGGTGAAGATGCCCAGTGTGCGAGGCGCAAGCTTTCAAATAGACTCACTGCTCGCCTAAATTCACTGGACAGTAAACATCAAAACAATCATGTACATTGTGGGTGCTCTTAGTTTTCCTGGCGAAGCATAAGCCATTTCAGTCTTTTAAACTATGAGCTGACTGTCTAAGTTCTGCAGTGAATAACGTAATGTATTTCTGTCAATTGTCAAGTACCTAATTGTCTAAGAGGACGAAGCAAATTATTTGCGGCTATGACACGACATTCCACTCTGTAGAAACGTTTGTTTAAACGTTTGATTGTTTATTTGTGTATACGTGTTCATCTGTGTGTGTGTGTGTGTGTGTGTGTGTGCGTGTGTGTGTGTGTGTGTGTGTGTGTGTGTGTGTGTGTGTGTGCATGTTTGTGTGAGTGTGTGTGTGTGTGTGTGTGCATGTGTTTGTGTGGTTTAAAATAATGGCATGGTGCGTACTGTAATGGCTGCCTGTGCCAACTGTTTAAAACGTTTTTAAAATTTAATTTTATTTAATTGTTAATGTTTGTATGACCTGCTGAATAGTTTGCTGTTGTTAAAAAATATTGTTTGACATTTGTCCAATGATTCATGCACTACAAATAGGCTATATGTTTTCCCCTTACATGGATTCATGCATGAGTGGTATTCTTAATAATAAAATGTAAACTTTGCAATCAAGCTCAATGTAAAATTTTGTTCTTCAAAGAATTCCTAGTGTTGTTCAGAATTATGATCGTATGTATAAAACAAAGTAAATACCATTATCTTACTGCTGGATATTCTCCACAACTCTACAATTAATTTCCCAACATATACAGTTTAATGAGTTAAGTGCCAAAAAGGAAGAGCACATATTTTGGCTTCGTGATCAAATAAATGGCTAATCTACCAATTAGCCCCACCTAGTCTTAAACAGTTATTTACTCAAGGTTGATCTTTTAAATATAGTAACATTTTAGATAGTATATAACAATGACAATAATATATAAAATATTGAAAAAAAATAATAATAACCATACCAAAAATAATAACCTTCATAATAATAACGGTAATAAAA
>JAVQIZ010016962.1:0-21298 GCA_036023535.2 Galaxias brevipinnis | reverse complement strand
GTGTGTGTGTGTGTGTGTGTGTGTGTGTGTGTGTGTGTGTGTGTGTGTGTGTGTGTGTGTGTGTGTGTGTGTTTCTGAGTACTCTCAAATTATCTACCAAATAGCCATTGTCGTCCACTACGATTCATGTTTAGAAGCTTTCAGAAATATGAAAAATCATAGATTTATTTTTAAATGCAAATATTTATAGAGTTACTTGTATGGTTTTCACCTGTAGGTTTGAGAATTCCCTTGATGTGGAAGGATTCTGACCACTTTAACAACAAAGGGAGTGAGTGCTTTCTATTGTCCAGTTTATTTCTAATTTGAGAAGCAGATATCCTCTATTAGGAAACATATTTTATCATATGGTCTGCTGATTGTGATTGCATCTGCTACTGAAATGGGTCTGTAATGAGTGTCTTGTAATAAAGACACATCTGATGTGCAACATTCTTCTATCCTATTCGTTAATGACTGAACCCTGTATTTAATAAAGACACATCTGATGTGCAACATTCTTCTTTCCTATTCGTTAATGTCTATGAACCCTGTTTTTAGGCTCTCGACGTGTGGCAGTGTTTTGTTTGATGAGAATTGGAGCAGATGTTTTTGACACAGCGATGGTGGTTGTGGACAGATTGCTGACTGACATCTGTTTTGAAGGAATAACTATATTGTAAGAGTTTATCTTGTATGTACTATTCACATACTGTATATCTACATACATTGCACGATTGGTCACGCCAAATTTTAACGCATGATTTTAATATTCATGGTGCAAAGTCATCCATAGTTTGGACAAACCCTGAATGATAACTCACTCGATTGTGTTAGATACAGATCATCTGGAACACTCCCACAACTCTTCTGCCATCAATCAGTCCTCTTTTCCCCACAGTGGCGGCGCCAATCCCCAGTTTGAGCTGAAGGTGGAGCTCTACAGCTGTGCTGTCGAGGACGACGCTGCACTCATCAACACACCAAAGAAACTGGCCAAGAAGCTGCGAAGCTCTTTTGGAAAGTCCTCCAGCAGGAAGCTCTGCCCTCTGCTGGACTCTGGGGACCCAGACACCTTCTTCCAATCCAATCCTATACCCAAGTATGGAAGAACACATTTTTATACTTTGTATAAATGTATATCTATTCTATTTATGAAGGTCCCAGAATTAAAACTAGATTTGATTTTCTGTAGGGGCAAAATGTAATCATGAGTTAACAATTCATTCTTTTGGAAAGGGAGAAATAAGAGTTTGCCTTAAGTGTGTGTGTGTGTGTGTGTGTGTGTGTGTGGTCGTCCCATATAGTGGAGCCAAGTACAGTTTGCTGGCGTACGCTTCTCTTACTTTGGATGAGGCTGAGGGCAGCTTTCAGTCCCACTCTCTCATAGTCCTCCAGAATGGTAAGCAACAGGTCAAAACACCTCAAAATTGTATTTAAACAAAAGACTTTATGAACATTGACAAATATGTCTTAAAGTGGAACATTTGTGAAAACAATCTCAGGTAAATAATACTATATCTGTGGAGGACATTGCTCCACTTTACGTATTGGCTGTTTTGTGTCACTTACTGGTTGGCCTGTATCTTTCTATCCACAGCTGAGTGGTCATCCTGGCTGCCACTCTATGGAAATTTGTGCTGTCGATTGGTTGCCCAGCCCTTCTGTATGACTGAGAGCATGATGACTGGCTACCTGAGCCAGCAGGTAATCTAAGGAACTACTCCCACCTTTGCTTGCACATCAATAATATAATCATAAAACTTTCCAAAAACCAAAGTCCTTTCCTGAGCATTTGGTTATGATCCTACGTAAGGAATAGGCTTTGTACCACTACTAAATGTGATGAGACAAAAAAGAAATCATCGTGTGTTCAATTGCAGTTAAATGTTGGGGGAGTGCACCGCTGCTGCAGCCTATACTGTGTGCTGAGGGCTGGCTCTCTGGCCTGCTACTACACCCCTGAGGAGATCGCTGCCAAGGTGGAGCCTACCCTGCTTATAGCCATCAACAAGGTAAACACAACATACCTCTGGTTAACAGTACCTAATACATGGTTGGAGGTTTGAGTGCAAAGTGTCGAACCCTGTGCATTGTTAGTGGCACCTTTACTATACCATTGCACATTCATGTATTTTTTAATAATAATAATAACAATAACTAGATAGAAAGACATTTCCTGAAGAAAATGTGTGTGCCCACTAAGCATGTGCTGTATGCCAGTATGATTGTCTGAAACTTACATTTAAAACTCTGTGTATTACTGATTGTAAACTATTTAAAACAGTAAAACATTTAATTATGTATGTTTAATGTAAGCTCAAGTATGTAATGGTATGTAATTGGTTTGCAATTAGACTGGAAGTCAATGACCATAGAGAGAGCATAGAGCATAGACCATCATGCATTTCAGAACTACAAAAGTATAAATGTTATCAAGATGAAACTTTGCAACCTTAATCAGTATGCTCTACTATGTACATACCTCAATCATGTCTGTACTATAAACGGTCACTAAGCTACAATTTGCATGGAAATCAATGAGGCTCCATAGACCATCATGCATTTCAGAACTCCAAACATATAAATGTTATAAAGATTAAACTTCGCAACTTTTAGTCAGTGTTCTCTACTGAGTATGCACATGCCTCAGACATGTCTGTACTATAAACAGTCACTGAGCTACAATTTGAATGGAAGTCAATGAGGCTCCACAGACCACCATGCATTTCAGAACCCAAAAAGTATAAATGATATCAAGATGAAACTTTGCAACTTTAATCAGTATGCTCTCTGGAGTATGTACATACCTCAATCTTGTCTGTACTGTAAACAGTCACTGAGCTACAATTTGACTGTAAGTCTATGGGAGAAGCATTAAAACTGTAAAACTTTCAAAATTATGGGATGTATCAATATGATATTTATTACGTTGACTAAGCTGGCCAAGCTGAGCGATATGCAGTTGGAACGGTGTTTGTAACATAAAAGCAGAAAAAGATGCTCCATTAAGCATTTCTTATTGTACCTCATACATCCTATAATATTTTCAGCAATTGTTGACATTGTATGATCCAGCGTGTCAAGCTGAGTATGTTGATGTATGAACCATGTGTCTCGCATGAAAACTCGGTGAGATAATCCAGTTTAAGTGGGATATTTAAATTAGGTTAATTTGCATAATTATAAAAGTATAAATTACATCTATGAGAATAATGCCTGTATGCACCAAGGTAACATGAACATTTGAACATAGGAACCGTATATGACACATAAAATTTGTAGGGGGAGTAGCGTTTTAGCTGAGACTTAAAAAAAGCATGTTAATTAAGAATAATTAAGAATAGGTAAATCATAAATGAGAAATTTTGGGAAAGCATAAATCTGTGTACCAAGACACATGTTTTAATATAGGCCAAGATACAGAATTCTCAAAATTAAAATGTGAGAAAGTGTGGAAAATGGCACTTTTTAGCAGTTTATTAAATATTATATGAATATGTTACATATTATGACGTCACAAATTAAAATTAACCAACTACGGATCAGGACACACGTTTTGATATGTGAACCGTATTTGTAGCATGTACGGTTATTGAGATACGGGTGGATACGGAAGAAACTATAATAAAAATAATAATTAGTATGCAAGCGTACAAAAGTGTGCCACTTTCAGTGGGAACACTAATAACAATACATTTAATTTAAGCGCACCTTTCAAGACACCCAAGGTCACCTTATAGTATAAGCATTTTTGGCATCTATTTCTTTAATTTGTACCGTTTTGTTTTGTTTTACCCAGGAGACACGTATCCGTGTGTTGAATAAGGACAAAGGCAGGAGGTCCCAAAGTTTGTCTATCATCAATCTGTCAACAGAAGGGGCTCAGACATTTGTTTTCACCACAGAGACCAGTGAGGAGCTGGAGGACTGGCTGGAAGCCTTCTGGCAGCACTTTTATGATCAGAGTAAGTAAAATGTGTGTAAGGGTGAGTATTCTTCCAAATTGGTGAGGTGATGGTTATAGTGTACAGTGTGTGTATGCGTGTGTGCCTCACTCTTCAATGCCCTGGGTTTTGTCTCTTAGGCCAGTGGCTGCACTGTTGTAACAAGCTGATGACCATTGAGGTCATATCGCCATGCAAACCACCCCTCTTCCTGGCCAAGCAGGCCAATTCAGTCTACAATGACCTCAGTGAGTACAGAGATGATGCAGGCAACAAAAATTTAAGCGTGAAAATATGATGTTGCTCTACAAACATGAAGGCTCTAGTATCTATCCAGTCAAGACAACTGTACCTAGAATACTTCTCCGGGTTCATTTTAGACTTCTCAGGGTTTGTTTTAGAAAGATGGGTCCATTGTGTTTTTCTTCAGCATTTATTAAATTTATTTTTATTATTGTTTTGCTTGCCAGACATAAATTCCCCTGAGAAATTTGAGAGCATCACTGACATCATCCACAGCAAGATAGAGGAGACAGAGGGCCGCTTCCTTATTGGCCAAGAAGAGGAAAGAGAACCGCCGAATTGGTCAGCACTATTCAGCAGCTCCCAGCCAATGGTTGTACAGAAGAGCATCATGTCACCAACCAAAGCTTCCACCCCCTGTGCTAGCCCCACCCCCAGCACAACCTCTGTATCCCACAGCAACAAGAAGAGGCGTGCTCCTCCCCCTCCCAGTGACAAGCAGCCTATAGTGCCTCCCTACCGACCAGCCAGACCTCCTCTTCCTCCTCCTCCTCTCTGTCTTTCATTCTCCCACCAGGAAAAAGAGAACAACGGTGATAGTGGTTTCCATCCTACGGTGCGCTACAAAACAGGACGTCCTTCTCTTGACGTCAAGTTTGCCGCTATTATCCAGCAGCTCCAGAGGAACACAGCTGGTGGGCAGGCTGCGAGCCGCAAGAACGCTCCTCTGGGTCATGTGGAGCTTCCAAACCAGGAGTCGGATTCGCACAGCCCTGAAGAGGTTTCTAGCTGCAGCAGTGCCAGCTCTGACCCAAGGTCTGCTCCCAAGAGTAGCAAACTGAGGAAGTCCTTCAGAGAGAAGATCCACCCTAAGGCATGGTGATGATCTTCTCTCTGTATGACTATAATGTCAAGAGATAACCACTAACTGACCACTTTACAGTAGCGATGAGAGTATGAATACACTCATAAGAAACGTTAGAAATATTTCGAAACCATATCGGATGACACAAGGAAATATTGTCAACTGTAGGATTTGGCAAATTGCTATTGTAATCAAACGTTCTTTTTATTTTTTTATTATTGAACCATAATCTTAGTGTAGTGATGTTACTACTATGATTTATTCTAGCTGCTTGACTTGTTTATGGCTGTTGGCAACATATTACGTATTTGCAACTGACAACAGATGGACAGACTGAAAATATGCCTTATTCTGATTTTTCGTGGGTGTTTTTAAATGGAGTAGTCTTGGATCAAGTGGATGCCAGACGGATGTGTTGGAAATCATTTAGGCATTTCCCTGCAATAATACCTTTAGATAAACGGACTAATTCACTAAGTACAATGGAATCCCTTTAATAGCCATTGTTCAGCAAGCAAAGCTTTTATGCAAACACCTGTTCAAATTAAATCTATATTGCATGGAATTATCTGATTCAAGCTTTTAATTTAAAGCAATATCTGTCTCCACAAGAAATTATTGCTAACATTGGCCAGGGCATGTCTTTCCTGGTACACAGACTTTTAAGCTATTGTGTGCTTTTGATGCAATCTTATATGAATGTGTAGGGGAATAACTTGGATGAACACCAGGCCAATAAATGTCAGCATTATCACACAAGGGACCGATTTAAATTTTTTTTAAAAAAAGACTGCATATCATTGACCCTGACTGATTTTGTAATGAGCACAATTATCATACATTTTATTTATTTTTTAAATTTTGATATCCTGATTAATCTAACAGTGTTTGTGTATTAGATTAATACATCGCTGCGTGAGACTATATCACTTTATTGCATTAGTTCAGTTTTTTTATGTAATAACAGAAGACAGTTAAAATATATTTTATGGAATAATATGCTAAAATGAGTACTGTGCTTGTTTTTTTTATTATATGCCAGTGATTTTTCATCTAAAATTATCTAATGGTTTCTTATCCTTGTTTAAAAGACAATGTTAATTGCAGTTTTAGCTCAACATGTGACCTTTTTTAATAAATGTAACTATTTAATTGTTTTCTTATTTGTAATCACATTTATTTTGCTAAGACTTTAGCCAATATTGTGCTTTATAAATTTGCCAGGAGGTGGCAACAAAACCTAATTTTGTACAGGTTGAGGACATCCATGCAGTCACATTCTACTGCAGCAAATACAAAATTACAGGGTAGGGTTCATTTCCCCCTTTAAAGCAGCAGCAGGTTTGAAGCCAGACTAAAGATACTATATCCTGTTTCACCACATTTAGTAGGAAATTGTGCAAAGCTGCTCATGACATGGCAGTGTTCTAATAATTTTTATGTGAAACACCAATTATCTTCACTCATTTTACTGTGGAACAGTTTGTGTAATAGCTTATTTCAATTGGATATAAATAGTGCATATTTAACCAAAATATCAAGCTTACAAATACTGCTTGCCTTTCTAGCTCAGGATGATAGTGTTTCATGTTTGCCAACATGTGACAGGTTGTCCCTTTTTAACCATTCTGTCAGCCAAGAGTAGGTTTTTGTTAAATATTTCACTCTGTATCTTTTACTTAAAAAACCCACCTGGCCCAGCCATCTGGAGCAGAATACCACCAAGAAATAAAAAAGGAGAGAGACGTGGGTAGATAGTAAAATATTTTAATTAAATATACAGGAGGTCATATCATACAAAATATTTTTTTTTCTTCTTGTCTGCCAGCTGGATGATTGGTAAACAGATGGCACATCGTATCAAAAACACTTTAAAGATGAACAATATGGAAACGACATGGAAAAAAGGGCATCCTAATTAATTCACTTTAGTGTTTCAGGTATTTCTAACATTACTAAGCTGACCTTGAAATAGAGCAAATAAGGACACAATCAGATTGTGTAACCAACTTTGATACTACTTTAGACTATTTACAGATTATAGCACACAGTATACATGATAACAACCACAGTATTATCTACAATACTATTTACATAGGAAATAAGACAAGAAAAGATTGCCATGGAAGTGATGTTTAGATGTGTGTGTAGGCGAGAGTTAAACATTGCCTATACACAAATGTACAGTACTTAATTGTAAATTATGTTTATCTTAAAAGCATCTTGTAAAACTTTACAGATATATTTTACAGCTACTTTTAAACACCAGACGTGTTACCAGTATTTCAAATATCCCCAATCCCCATTACCCAGAAGTTATTGTGGTTGTAAACCGGCACCAGGTGTTGTCTGCAGTCCTCAGGCTATGAAGCATGTTACCTTTTGATCACTGCTTTAAACACAGACATTACTGTGTTCTGAAATGTACATAGAAACTAGACCTGGCTCAAAATCCTTTGAGATACTTTAAATGTCATTGATTTGATAATACTATTTAATAATGTGTTTTAAGTGCAATCCTGGCCTTTTTGGATCCAGGCAGCTTCAAGCAGAAGCATTAAATATTTGCAAGGATTGTAATGACAATTTCACCCAACGTTTGACAGCAAACTATAACTAACTGTCCTGAAGACACTGTGTTTCTGTATATGTGCATATAAAATGACGTATAGTGACAGTAATATTGATATTTCTAAATTAAATTACTTAAGGTAAACAACTGTAATGCTATATAGCTCTAATCAAATAATGCAAAAAGGCACAGAAATCTGCAAAGCAAAAACCTAACAGCAACATTCATATCCAATTGTCCAATAGGCCTACCATCTTAAGATTGTTTTTCAAAGGAATCGGTTAACAAAGTAGAGGTTCAAATCAAGGAAAAGCTGATTGCATTTTTTTTAGCATTCAACAGCAAAAGAAGAAAAAGATGCTGCGTCATAACGCTATTCAGAGAGCTTGGCTCGAAGAATGAGCTGCAAATATTCATCTCTGTACAGCACCGCAGGATGTTGTGGTCAGTAGCCTGTTTGTGCAGCACGGCGGTGTGAACAGCCATTCTGAGGAATCCAGGTGGGTTCATAGTGACACAAGCAGGCAACAGTTTCACAGTAGAAACGTGTAAACAGATGAAACCACTGATGGGAGGCGGGGGCAATAATGTTCAACAGCTGCGTGACCTTTTGCAATGTTGAACGCACTACAAGCCTTGTGAACTTGATTCAAGATGTCTTGATTTATTTAGTGTTTCAAAAACATGATACAATCCATAGGAATGATTGGAAGGCAATGTTGCTGTAACTGCCATATAGAGAAACATAGAATAGTGTTTTTTGCATTACACTACAGTGATTTTTTTATGCCTTTGGATTCCATTGTTTTGGAAACACAAGCAAATAGGATTATTCCTCTGCTACAGTTTGCCAATGGCTTTGCTCCGTCTCCTTCCACACTCAGAGGCACAACAACCTGACTCATTGTAAGAGGCAAACTGATTTGAGCACAAAAGCGACACAATGTGCAAATAAGGGTCAAATAAACCTACAGTAAGTGGTGACGAAATAGACAGAACAGTGCAAAGTACATAAACAGACAGACAAAGACACAGGAGGAAATGGAATCGTTGGGCCACGTGACTCCAGGAGTTCATCTGTCCACTAATCCGCACGTTTTATCAGTGTTATCATGCTTTCTGAGCAAATTACAATTCACTGTCCCAGAGAAAGAGATAGAGAAAAAAAGACAAAGTTCTGTCTGCCCATTATAGTCTGGTGCTTGGGTGCACAGAGGAGAGCTGGGGTGGTGTGAGGGTGGACAGGGGGTAGAGGTGATGAAGCATGTCCCCATATAAGGCGGCCCCACCGGGGTGCCTGTAGAAGTGGTGTGGGCTAGGACCCGTGGCCATCAGCTGCCTGTGGAGCATCATGGAGTGGAAGGCTAAGGGAGGGACCAGGGGCGAGATGGCTGTCTGGCTTTTCAAATACTGCAGGTGGTGCTGCTGGAGGCCAGCCTCCTGCCTGGTAGGGACCATGGTCCCTGGGTACATGCCTGGGTAGAGGGGCACACTGTGGTGCGGTGAGTAGGTGTTGGCAGGGTGGACGTCCGGCAGATGTCCGCCATGGCTGAGGTGAACGGCGTGCGCCGGCTCTGCTGTTTTGAGCTCCTCTCCGCATTGCGGATCGCCGCGTCGCACCGAACTGGCCGGGTGCATGGGCGTCACCACGCGGACCTTGCGGTCGGGAATGCCCTCACCGTCTGGTTCCCCCAAACTCCTCTTGATGGGTCGAACCGGGCCGACCACAGACTCAGGCGATGGCTTTGAGGTGAGGAAGGGCTGGGGGGTTTCTGGAGAGCTGTGTTTGGGGACAGTCATAGGGGGCACGCGGCACGCCTTGGGATGGGAGTCCAACCCGTGGTGCATCATGGGATAGGGGACACAGAAAGAGGGCTTGGGGTAGGACAGCCTCTGGGACACGGGCTTGGAAATACTGAAATCTCTAGGTTCGTCTTCTAATGACCTGCTATCCCCGTGTGTTCTGTCAGTGTAATGAGGAGGCCTGTAAGACAAGCTTCCTCTGTCGAGACTGCTACAAACGTAGGCCTCACTGCTGTCACAGTCTCTGATGTAATGGCCCCTCTTTTCCCCGTTACCATAGCCCACCATTCTCTCCTGGCTCAGACAGTTCTCCGTCTGCCTGTAGAGGCTGTGGAGGTGGGGAGATGAGTAGCAGTCGCCTCCATAGCTATGCTGGCTTTGGCTAGGAGGAACATGCAGAAGCTTTTCCCCAGCATTCTCAACCCCGTCTTGGGCCTGAGTGCGGTGGAGGTAAGGGTGCCACGGAGGGTTGACCCGCGGCTGGAGGTGTGGATGGCCCACGCGGCAGGTATAGGTCTCCGACAGCTCTCCGAGGGGGCTTCTCTCTGGTGGACCCCCTCCTTGAAGGGGCTTGGTGCTCTGGGCATGCTGGATGACTGATGGCCTGAAGATGGGCCCAACCTCTGGGCTTCCGGATAGATCTGACAGGGATCCATGCCTCTGCCCCAGCCCCTCCTCACTGCACATCTCCACTGCATCCCTTTCACCCACTGATGAAGCGGACAGAGAGGGAGGCAAAGGAGGGGCAAGAGGAGGAGGTGGGGGGGAGATAAAAGAGTAGGGATTCGTCTCACATACTTGAGACAGGAGTTTCTTTTTTGCTAGCGGAGACATGACGCCCTGACCGGCTTTGCAGTAGGCAGCTGTCTGCGTGTGGCCATGATTGGGCTCTGTCCTACTGCCATAGTCCTGTTTGTCTGTCACAGAGTCTTTTTCAATGGCAGGAGGTTGGGGCTGTTTACACATTGGGAGCACTTTCCCCACCCTGCCCCCATGGGTCTCCATGCCTGGTTCTCTAGCCGCAGCGGGGCCCAGTAACCCTAGCTCAGGTTTGGGCATGTGCACCGCAGGCTTGTTGTTCTCCCAGGGGTGATATGGGCTTTTGGTGACAATAGGAGCATCCAGTTGTGGGTGGTGTTGGTCAGTGCTGAACTTGGGTTTGTCCAGGAGGATGGGTACGTGGGGTAGTGACCACTCTGGGGGGCGGGGCTCTCGGCAGTCTAGGTTCTCGGGGATCACCAGCTTAGGTACTTGGGGATCACTGGTCTCTTCTTTTTTCAGGGTGAGGTGGAGTTCATCCTCCTCCTCTACTACAATCGGTTGCGCTCCGGCTGAGGTGTCGGACTTAACGGCAGTGCACGGCTCTTGTATCTCCAATTTCATCTCCATACTCTGGGAAGGAAAAGAAATGTTAGCTCATATTATTTATTTTTGTTGTTGTGTGTTTAAAAACAAAGGAATTAAAAACGACTCTAAAATGCAATTAATCTTCAGTACATTATCAGACGAAACGATTATGATGCTTTTAAAACAGTAAATACAACACTACAGTGTGGAAAATTAAATAAATCAAGAAAACTAGTTGGAAGACCAGGCACAACAAAATAAAAAGGACAGGGGGAGTAGCAATAGGAACCAATGACTGACCCTCAAATGCTCCAGGCATGTGTCCTGGTCCTCTTTCTCCTTCTTGGTCCCCTGTTTCCCGCTGCAGGTCCCTTTGAGCTTCTTGGCCCCCGTGGGTTTGGGTTTGGCGCCCGCCTCCTGGCTCCCCGGGTCTTGCTTCTTGGGTTTGCCTGAAGGGAGAGGCTTGTCATTCTCTCCTTTAGTGTGGCGCTCATATGGTAGAAGGAGTCTAGAGGAGGACACAAGCGGAAAAGAGCAATTGTAAATTTGCATCAGCTAGCAAAATTTGATAGACACACTTATTCGCTATGTATTTTGGCAAATGTTTGATTATGTTCTTTGCGTAAACCAGTAAAATAGAAATATTTTGCATCATAGACATTTCTTTCTTTGTTTTTTTCCCACCGATAAATAGAAAGTATCACAATGGAATTGTGTTATTATAAAAGATACATATTTCAGGTGTATGATCTGTAAAGATAAATCACTTGATACATTGCAGATATTGCTGTTATTTATGCATTCCAGGTGCAGCTAAAAGTGTGTTTTCCTTTCAGTAATAACATTAACTGACATAAATAACATGATTGAAATTATAAAACAGCTCGCCTGAGGGGAATTTCAACAGTCTGCTCAAGATTTACCAAAGCTTAGATACAGGGTATGTATATGAGTAATGAGGCCAATAGCATGCTTCAACACAGTACTGGTATTTTGTGTACGAAGCCAACCAACAGCTGTTACTAAGCCAGGGAGATGAGACAAAGTTGTGCATCCCCCCACCCCCCATCCACTCCCCCACATTACATACAGTTTAAATCATTACAGCTTCATAGTTACATTGTTTTTTAATACTAAAATCATTGATATAGGTAAGGCCATTGATACAGATAAGGTTTACAGGGCTGTTCAGAACATTATCATTTCATATAATCAATCTGTGTGAATCATATTCTGCATTTAGTAAACGCATCCTGTTATGAAGATATTTCAATATAAATAAGTGGGAACCTAATGGGCCGAAAAAATACATTCTGAGCATAAATAATCTCCGCCAAAGTCTGGTCAAAGTGTCTGTAAGGTGTTTCGCTTTACAATTAAAGAATATACATATTTATACAGTATATATATACATATCTACATGAAAGCGAGACAGAAACATGACTTTTTTAGTCATGAGAAAAATAAGACCTTCTCATGTAGCTACATGAAGTAGTTGCTCAATTCCTTTTAAGGGACAGCGCTAATACAAACAATGAATCAAGAGTTGTTTCTCCTGCTCTTCAAAAGAAAAAAAATGCCTCAGAGAGTTCAAGTGCCTCCGTGGGATTTTTGTTATTTTTCCTTAGAACAAAAGTGCTGGCAGGGAAAGCGGTAAAACTACATTTTATACAGCTGGCACCAGGCCGCAGGCCAAGAAAGGAAATGTACGATTAAATATGACTTATTGGAAGAGAGGGGGGAATACAAAGACTGTGAAGGGAGGGAGGAAGATAGAAAGATAGAAAGGGAGAGAAGACAGATGTTAATGAACCAAAAAAAAAAGAATAAAGAAGAGCACCATTGGGGAAAAAACTCTGAAATCAATCTGACTTACTATAGAAATAAAAACCTTAAATAGATATCTAGAGGCAAGCCCAGATATTCAATATGGTATATTGTCCATCAAGAGAGGATGTTCAAATCCATTCGCTACTGCTGTTGGACCACATTATAAATCAGGGAGAATACGGTCTACTAAAGGGATAAAGATCATAGGGTGAAATATAGTTTGGCATCTGGGTTGCGGTTGCCCTCAACAGCAATCCCAATCCCACATGCTTCAGATGGAAAACCTATTTCGGAGACATGGAATGTTAAAGTATTAAGCAAAAAAATACTTTACGCAGCTAAAACTGGAGCCCCGCAGCAGCAGTTTGGCTTCAGCTCGACCTTGTTGCAACACAAAGGTTGGGGGTTTAATTTCCACCAGGGACTATATACACACACTGAAGATGAATGCAATCAGTGTAATGAGGTCTGATGGTTAGTCGCGCTGGATGAAAGGATCAGCTAAGTGGTATATACTATTACACATTATCATTATGATCGCTGGGAAAGCAGAGGGCTGCCTCCTTGGCCTGAATCAAGTGTGTGGAATGTCAATATGGTGGTGGTGGGGGTTTCTGTAGCCTATCAAATAACATTCAGATGATGTTTCTGCTCTTGGCCAAACAATCTATAAATAAAAAGGCATTTGTTCGACAACAAAAGAACATGCTCAATCTTCCAATCCAGAAATCATTTCCATTCTATATAATTTCCTATGGATAACATAATTTAACAAAGGGATGGAGTGCCCAATTTCTAATATGGACAGTTTAGGTTTTTCCTTTTATCTATAGGTTTTAGGGACAGTCAGTCCCCTAGCAGTATGATTGCACCCCCACTGAGGGTGATGACGGGTGTAATTTCAGGGAGCGTATATATAACCTACTTACTATCACGTAATAGAGTAATCATAATACAATACCACTTATGTAAGTAGCAATTTCCTCAAAGCAGAAGGAAGGAGAGAAACGGGAGGGTGTGCTTTTGACATTCAGTATATGTTTGCCCAGAGAGTTCATTGCAGTGTTTCTCTATGAACACATGAGGGCGGAGGATGCACTACATGAAAGTAAAATGCAAGAAATGAATAACAGCATGAGAGGCTACAATTTTTTATGAGGTCAATAAATACTTAACTTGCGCTCATGGCAATTTATCCCCGAGTCTTTGTAGAAGCAGACATGTGCACTTTTAATAACATATTCAAACTACTCAGTAATAAAATATGCAGTAGTGAAGACAAAACATTGAATAGTCAAATGATATGCCGAAATTATTCTCTATTGCCAAACAAATCTAATTAGCCAAGAAATATATTTCTCAATACATAATGCAGAGTTGACACTGATCCTTTGAAAATCAATATAAATTCTGATTCACTGAGCCACATAATAGTCAACTAAGCATGTCTGTCCTATTTAAATAATGGATTGCTCGGCCAACTGAAAAAGCAACTTGGCAAAAACAGGGTGACTTTACCAGCAATGTGCTGGTCTCATCTGAGTTTTGAGTTACAGGAACGAGTAGCGTGTGGAATCCAAGAATTGCCTAAGTCACCAAATCTGTGGAAAAAGCCTGCAGGCTCTTCTATTCAGCACAGTCCCCCTGCTGCTGAAATTAATTTTAGCTGGCGTTGTGTTTAGTTCAGAGGAGTTTCTTGAAGCGTACAAAAAGGAGAAACACTATTTTAAGAGCTGGTGGACATGGCCCGAAGCTCCCTAACAATACCGCAATAAGAAAGGGATTTATGACATCCTATGGGATAGTGGAAGCAAAATATCGATATCCATATTCATGAACTACTGTTTTGATTGAGCTCATTGAAACAGATTGGCAAAACAATAACTCCTGTCAGTAGAAAAGCAAACACAAACTCTTGAAAAAAAAGAAAGATATAATGAGCAAAGGAAAAAATAGAGGGGGACGGAGAACGTCAGCAGTGGGATAAACGCAGACATTGTTCCCTCTCAGCTTCAGAGATTTAGGCTTCAGAACCTCTCCTTTGCCTAAGGAGTCAAACCTTTTCTAAGTGACCCTGATTTACACAGTTAAAACAGAAGGGCAGCACAGGAATGTTTTCAAGTGCAGCCCTTTGTGGAGTGTGGAAATACCAGATTTAACGTGACCTTTACCATTCCCCCCAAGGCATAGGCTCATTAGTGGCCCACCATTAATGTTCATCGAAGCAGGTGTTTGCTAACAGAGCTGTGGCGAATGTTTAAAATTTAAAAAACTGTCTGTTATCCAGCATAAAGAACATTTAGCCCTTTGATTCCATCTACTCATTCAATTGATAAAAAACAGACTGTCTTTGTTAAAGAGAGAAAGAAAGACCATAATTTACACTGAATACCATGTAAAAATAATGTAACTAGGACATTCAGAAAACATGTAGCAATTACAAATAAGGTGTTTATTCTTTGTATCTGTCGTTAACGAAAAGGAGTTTCACTGTCTCTGTGTGATTATACTGGAAATGCAGCACTATTTTACTTTACTTCACTTTAATTACGGAACCTTCTGTAGCTACCTTCTAATGAAAATATTAAATATGTAAGAGATGTCCAGTCCTGTGTTGTTTGGAGTTGCTTTTGCTAGCATGCCACAGGGTGGCGACTGGCTCAGGCTCTTCTAATCTGCCCTGATGTATACTGCAACATATTTTCTTTCTGGGCTGCAGAGGTTTGAGAGAATGCATTGGCACATCAATACCACAAGGACTGTATATAGTAGGAATCAATGGTTGTCTAAAAAAAAATGGATGGTCCTCTATCTAAAAGTAATACTCCAACCCACACCACACAACATATAAATAGGGAAGTGGAAATCCATCTGGAATGCGTTTGAAAAAAATAACTGACACTAAGTATAAAGATGAGATGAATTGAGGGAAAACTTATCTGCTCTCGCTTTGTCCTCCTCTGCCAAGTTTTTAAATAGTAAATTATTCTAAATTACCTCACTGTTGCCATGGATATTCCCCCCTACTGCAATTACATTAAAATGCCAACGCATGGTAGATATTAAATTTGTTTCAAGCGGGAATCAGGCACAAGGCGCTACAGGGGAAAAGAGAAAAGGAGAACATGTTGACTGTAAAAATTGTTTGTTTCTGTAACAGGAGCTCAAATATGAAACAGAAGACTAAATATGTAAGTGCAGTTAAAAGGCACTGACCTGTATAATGAAAGAAACAGCATGCAGCGAAAGGCAGTTTGAGGGAGGGTGCAGTCACAAGCAAAAGGCAGTCTATTTCAAGGTTATTGATGCCATCTTTTCATGACCTCATTTTTAATTCAGAGAGCAGAGGCCTGACAGCTAATCTTGGGAAACGGTTTAAATAAATATCATTAAAGCTTTTCCCAGCTGGAGCCAAAGACCTCGGCCTGGACGTTTAAATATTGATTTTTTTTTCCCTTTAAGCTAATGAGCAGTGTCGCTGGCTGCAACGAGCAACTTTAGAAATGACAATTACTTAAGGGCTATCTCATGTTCAATTCAAACTATGTCCTCCATTACCCACAAGTATCCACTCCTGCACCGAATAAATATAGTGATTATGTCCCCACTCTATCATTCACAATAACATCTCCAAGGCAACCATTTCATCTGATTTCCATTACTGAGGTAAATTGATAAAGTGGATCATTTTAAATTAAGAGCAAAAGCTCAGGATTTTCAAGGTCTTTAACTCAAATAAAGGCAAGCGAGTACAGAATGTTCACTTAATCAAGAGCAATTACAATCCCATGCACCCCCCACCCCCTCTCTCTATCTATCCCTCCCTCTCTCTCACTCTCTCATTTCCCCCCAAAATATATGCTGCCAGCTAGTCACTTTGTTATGAGGGGAATATCAGCAGGAGATATAGGTCTGAGGAAAGACGTTGCTCCAGTTAAAATTTCTCTGTGAATTATTTGGTGTGGTGTGTGTATGTATTGTGCGCAGAGTAATGATTAAAGGGAAACAAAGATGCCACCAGGGAACAAACATACACTTCACCAAACCCACAAAAAGCCTCATTTATCATACAGGCAGAGGGATGGAGAGAATAGCTTTGTTTGCTGAGATAATACAATGAAGTTAATTGCCCTCCGAGCAGACGAAATAGTGAGCCTCAGCTAAAATTCTCACCCTCAACGGATCCTTTTCAGGTTCAGCTGATACACCCCCTACCCCCCTCCCCCCCTCCCCCTCTCAGTGTGAGGATATTATTGGTTTGTATTGATTCAGCACTATTTGCCAGCCTAATTTTTTTTTCTCTGTGGCTTGACTGAGAAAGGCCAGCGCAGCAGTCACACCTCAATGCTCCTCTCTAGCCTCCTATCCCCCCAATTCCTCCCCCACTGCTCCATCCCTCACCCTCAAGCACCCCTTGTGCTGACATCTCTTACACTATATGCAATACGCCATGTCCCCTTTTGTTCCCAGAGCTTTGGAGAACACACAGCAAACTCAACCTCTGCCCGGCAGATTGATTCTTTGGCAGCATTAGAAACAGTTACAGCCTTAATTTCATGACTACACTGTTGAAATATTATTTTGTCGAAAGTCAATCTTAAAAACAGATCACTGAATTTACAGGTAAAAAAAAACACCAGACAATGTTCTGATTTACATCATGTTGTCACAAAATGTTATAGAGTTTCGTCTTGCATTTGCTGGCATTTTGAGCATCCTTGACATTAAGCACACACCTGAATTAAGGTATCAACTTTAAAATGCCGGAGCAAAAACTGATGACTTTGAATTTTGCATCATTTCTATGTGTGATATAATGCCGGACCAAGTGCCTTCCTGCAATATTGCTAGGTAAGCCTTCCTGTGACAGGTCGGTGAGTTCCTCAGCTGTCCTGATGCATGAACACAGCGCAGCCTGGGGTCTTTGGAGAAAAGAGTTAGCAGCCCTTAGAGACCTGTGCTTTATGAAAGACCAGTTATCTTCCGCTAGGCATTTGTTTAACCTTGAAAAATGTGCATGTGTATCTCCATAATACCCTCACAGCTCCGTCAGAATCATATTCATATGTTTGCTTTGGTTGAGTAATACCCACTCTGTAGTAAGTCAAACAAATGAAAGACTGGCTGGTAAAATAAATATTTGAGTTATTTAACCGAGCAACTATTTCACATTAAATTATAAATTTTCTAGATACAGTAGATTAACACAAAACACAGTGCATTTCTACAAGAACACATAGTATTACCGTGTTTTTGTGTTGTAAGTACTACAGAACACCTTTAGTTGAAGGATTGTCTGTGGAGATGGAAAATTCCTCTCTATCATGAGTCATTAATTCAAGAGTGTCAACCGTACAAAAACAGGTTATTGTGTATTAGTGAAAGTATTCTTTATAAGATTTGTAAATATACGGGTTATGGATATTGTAACACCATAACAGGTATATCTAAAAAAATATCCTGAATATTCTTATCACTAATATGCAATAATGTATCTTGCTTTGATATGTCTTAATGTCTGTCTCCCCCCTCCCCCCCTCCCTCCACCACCCCACGAATGAAAAACATGAAGTCTATTTGGGACTGTTGACAAAGCTCACCTTTCATAATGTCTCCGTGTACATGTAGCCGCACTTGTGCTACTAGGGTTACCTCCCAACTCGTCATATATATTTTTCCACTGTCGCCGAACTGTAATCTGTAGAAAAAGAGATGGATAAAGGCAGGCAAAAGAGACCTAGACAGAGAGAGAAAAAACTGAGACTTTCACTTCATGGTGCAGCTATCAATAACATCTTTAAATCCCCATCATTTTGAAGAAATGGTGACTCATTGTGAGGTAGTTATTGAGTGTGCAACACGGATCGTAAGACATCCTTTGAAGGAAATCTTGTTAATATTAGTCAGTGGCTGCACAAGACGGCAGTATCACAGCTAAACAAATATAATGGGTCTGCTTCATTGAGTACATAAACATAAATAGATATATCAACAGATAAACCTTCTTAAAGAAGAAACGAGTGAGAATTACATTAGCCTGTTTCCATTTTAATTCTCCTCCTTTCATTCTCCTGGTATGTCTGTATGACATTTGTGGTTGAAAAGAAAAAAATAAATTTGCTATAGTTCTCTGCACATCAAAAGGATTTGCATTGTAAAAACCATCCTGCATGAACAAATAGCAGGTAGGCTATCCAGTCAAATGTTTTCTCTTTCTCTGCTGTCTGACAAAGTGACTAAGAGTTGGTATTTTTGTCCTCTTTACAGCCTCAAACATGGGGAAGAAATTACAGATTTTACCAATTTCTTTGGACCAGATGAGAAGAAAGTAACTAGTGTTTTCCACTTTGAGTTTTAAAGCAACAGCATACTTTTTGGGGTGGAAACGTGGGTACGACCAATATTTTCTTGCACAATAGGGTGGACTGGTTAGAATAGAGGATATAAAGGGCAGAAGGGGAGAGGGGCAGAGGGAGATGGAGGGAGCTTAAAGAAAGAGGAATGGGGTGGAACATGTGTAAACACTTACCAACTCATATCCTCCAAGTTTCTGAGCAGCTTGAAACATAGTCCAAAGGTTGACTGTTAGAAGGACAACAAATAAAGGAGGTTAATAATAAAGTCAAATCAATCAATCAAAACCACAATCATCACTTGACATCACAGATTGTCATCTTTGTCATTAGTCTAGCTCTGGTTTTAAGTGAGGCTAGAAAATTCTTTGCAATAGCCTACCTGTGGTTGATTTAGTGTCTCCCTTTTTGTCGCAAAAACGGTAATAACAGAGTGTATGGTGATTTGTGGTAGTAGACAATAACACAACAGTGATGCATTATTTGTTTCTTTATGAATCTTTATAATCAGTACCCCTGGGAATAATTTGGCGCTATGTAATTGTGCTGACTTCTGTGATGTGCAAACTTTATTTATAATAAATGCACTATAATAAAAGTAACAATTAGTCATTAATGTCAGCAAATGCAGTGTATTTCATTGTGACCACACTACAGTAGTTGTGGAGAAATTTATAAATGATCATAGTATACAACTGTATAAAAAGGTCAGTATATAATAAAATAAAAACCAATAAATTATGCATGCATTCACCCGAAATTAAATATTAATCTGGTGCTGAGATGATATGAATAACAAATATTATGATCTTTAAAATAGTGACTGACAGTTGAACAAATGGAAATGTGGTTTTGCATAGATTTTCACATGCAAAGATCCTTTGACACACAATATTAAAAGGAATACAGGGAATTGTGTAACATGTGGGATTGCGACATATACCTGTTTCCAAAGATTTTCAAAAGCTTAAAATATCTTCCAATCTCTGACTGTACATTTCCTCCAAAAACAAAGCCTACCCAGGGTATATTGTTCTGTTTTACCAAACAATGACATTTGTATCTGCGTTCTGTAACATCATTGTTTAACATTTTTATATGAAGACCTATAAATACGAAAAGGGGCTTCGCCTAGGGAGAAATCCATCAAAATTCAATCTGTGCGTACACAAAGGCTTGCATTTGTCAAAATGACATTTTCCTATCTCCGCATATGACAGCATTGATTTTCCCTCCCTCCACCACCACTGTTTTCAATGCATGTGCAGAATAACAAAGGAAGCAGGGTGGGTTCTCCATGTGAACCGTTGGGGCTGTCATTGTATTCTCTCTACAGTATGAGAGGAGCTGGCCTATTAACTAGCTTGTTGTGCATCAACTATAATTACTGCAGTAGCACACAGCATTGGAAAGTACCGAACAAAGTCAGAAAATGAGAAAATTGTCCTTCCTTAGATGTCTTGTCGCCTGTTATTTTTTTCTTAATTCAGTCTATTCAGTGGGGCAATTATAGTTGAGATAAGAGTGACAAAACAGGGAAACACTAAGCAGGCTACCAGACGCAGACATGCATGGCAATTATAAAACAAGACGAAGGAAACAACTATAAAGACAAATTAGAAACAACTGTTCAGTGTCGCATACAAACACACACACACACACACACACACACACTAATGCACACACAAATACCAGCCCATCAATTTCTCTTTTTCTCGTTTCATTCTCTTGTCCCAGAGGTCATGGCCATTCAGAATGTGCAACACAATGTTAAACTGTACAAAATCCTATCAACTCCGACGTCCCTACTCTCTATCAATCCGCCCCCTGTCTCCTCCCATATCCATCTCTCCTTGTTCCCACAGTGCCAAACACATCTCTTCCCAAGGCCTGCTGACCACTCAGCCTTCTGAGACCAGCCAGATTACACAGGAAATCATGCACTGTCACCTCCCGGTATTCATTCAGACAGTACTGAAGATGCTAAAGATTGACCAACACCATGCAGTCCATTAACAATCTCCCTTATGCATGCAAAGGGATTAAAATTGTCCTGGAAAATCTTTGAAAATCCTCCAGAATTAGGGATGCTAACGATTAATCGATGATCATTCATTAAGAATTTAATCGATCGTGAGTTTCAAATTAAACGATTACATTTAACAGTTTGGGGTCTAATCTTTAGGTTGAAATTCACTGCTTGTGTTGAATTCGCATCGCGTATATGTGTTCTGTGCCTTTAAGAAGCGGTTGTTTATGAGTGACATCATTATATTGCTGCTAGGAGACGCTAGTTACTTGCCGTTAGAGCCGACAATCTCTGTATGATTTACATTATTACATATAGGTATATATATAT
>JAVQIZ010016959.1:0-10742 GCA_036023535.2 Galaxias brevipinnis | reverse complement strand
ATTATTATTATTATTATTATTATTATTATTATTATTATTAATAATAATAATAATAATAATAATAATAATAATAATAATAATAATCTCCACCTCTCCACTGTGGCGTCTCAAATAAAGATGATATTTATAATCACCTCCTCAATGGGGTAAGCCTCCTCCTCCTCTTGCACGTCTTCCTCCAGGATCTCTGGGTCTTCCTCGAACACCTGGGGACCACAGCAACATAACACAGCTTTACTGACCCCGCCCACCTGGGAGACCCTGTGTTTAGGAATACTTCACTCTGTCCCCCGCTGTAGGAGCGCTTCATTTACAGACCGGACCGTAGTATAGATGTGGTATGTCAAACAGTGTAAAGTCCAGCAGGTGTTAGAATGAGGGGCACCAACCTCCTCAGGCTCCACCTCAGGCTCGGGTTCGGGTTCTGGTTCTGGTTCAACCACCTCAGGCTCTGGCTCTACAGAGAGATAGAGGGAGGGGATAGAGAGAGGAGACAGAGGGAGGAGATTGAAAGAGCGATGGAGGGATAGAGTGTCAAATAGAATGATTTCTATGACAAGTTCTTGTATTTTTTTCGCCTCCCTCTCTCCCCTCCTCCCTCAGACACACAGACCTGGTGGGGGTGCTGCTGCCTCCTCTGCCTTCTCTGCCTTAATCACTTCCTCCACAACAGCCTCTGGTTCAGCTGGAGAGAGACATGGAGGGGGGAGGAGAGAGAGTAAGATCAGGTTACAGACAGTCTGCAATCGGTCGATTTAAACCAGTAACCATGGCAACCTCTGGAATGATCATCAGTATTCTCATTGTCATCAAGATCTCAGGGAGAGAGTTCAAGAATGGAATCATCATCTGGTCACCATGGCGATGTCCACCAACCAGAGGGCAGGGTGGGAGGGTTAATACCAGATGTAGCATAGCTAGTAAACTGTATGTATGGGAGGGTTAATACCAGATATAGCATAGCTAGTAAACTGTATGTATGTATGGGAGGGTTAATACCAGATGTAGCATAGCTAGTAAACTGTATGCATGGGAGGGTTAATACCAGATGTAACATAGCTAGTAAACTGTATGTATGTATGGGAGGGTTAATACCAGATGTAGCATAGCTAGTAAACTGTGTATGTATGGGAGGGTTAATACCAGATGTAGCATAGCTAGTAAACTGTGTGTATGTACCAATAAGTACTAAGTAACCAGAGGCTAACTAGAGGCCAGCCTCATACCTAACTAATCTCTGGGTAGCTCTGTGGGACAGATGTGTGTGTGTGAAACTCTGCGAGACAGCACATGTGTATCTGCGTGCATATGTGTAATAATTAACTGTTGATAAGTTAGGGGCCCCATAGATATCTAGTAGATCATTGACACACACACACGGAGTACATGTGCAAATGTCTGCATTTATGAGCAAAACACACACTCACTCACACTCGCTAATGGGGTCAAAGTCCTCTAGAGAAGCACTAATCCATCCTGTCATACAGAACTCTTATTTAGAAAGGTAAAATAAAAATAAACAGGACTCTTATTTAGAAAGGTATGGTTGAGATATCCAGAACTATTATATAGACAGGTAAAGTTAAAATATACAGGACTCTTATTTAGAAAGGTAGTGTTCAAATATGCAGGACTCTTCTTTAGAAAGGTAAAATTTAAATATACAGGACTCTTATTTAGATATGTAGGGTTGGGACTCTTATTTAGAAAGGTACGGTTGGCCATGACTACAGATGCATCCATTCCCATGTGTTTTACCTTCGGGGATGGGTGCGGGGGCCTCTTCCTCAGGGGCAGGGTCTCGGTTGATGACGACGGTGGCCTTCTCTTTCAGTCCTGAAGGGTTTACATGTGACGCACACGCATGTTGGCATAGTTACAAAACAACAACTAGGATGCAACACTTTGAAATACAGAGTAGGATCATGGGAATCCAGACTGTGTGTGTGTGTGTGTTTGCATGTAAACTCTGCATAAAGCAATTGAATAATGAACATTGAATTTTGTCAAAGTATTTTTAAGCACTTGATATCAAACCCTCCCAGTTGACAACATATTGAGTATTGTTTGCAACATTGCATTGACATTTTATTTTCCTTGACATTATCCTAGCTAGACAGTGACTTGGGTTTTCTTGTGCTGTGTGACCATGGAGGGAGAGTCTCCTGTGGTCTGAACCCCAGAGAGAAAGAGAGGAACGAGGGAAGGTGAAAAAGAAAAGACGAGAGCTTTTCCTGAGGACTGTAAAACTTGTTATTTTTTTCCTCCTGCTATTCAGGCCTAAATTCATGGTCTACACACACACACACACACACACACACTGCAACATCAAGGGCTCTGATTGGTTGTTGAAGACAGGAAGCTTACAAGGATCCAGCAACTTTATTAACAAAGAGACAGACAGACAGCTCAAACACAGCCTGTCTTATCCAAAACTCAAACAAAATCCTTTCTAACGTAGGTTTGATCATACCTGAGGAGTTTGTCTCTTTATTATCAGTGAGGTTTAATGATGGGTTTACTACGAGCAGGCAGTCTAAACTTGTCTAATTCACAATGTTAACAGCACTGTAAAAGCCACACTTTAAGCAGAGCGGCGTCCAATCACCTTGCTCCGTTTTCCGCTCCTTTTCTGTGTTTCGTTCAGAGCAGGGAAGGGGGCGTGGCTACTACCTTATGGGGTTCTATACAAAATGGCCATCCTTCCCGGTTGGAGGGGTTTCCTAGTCCCACTGGCAGGGGGGCGGGGGTCTCGGCTGACCTCCCACTGAGGCCCCCGTCACCTGGATCTTTTACTTCCTGGATCGCCAGGGTTTCAACATCATCAGTATTGGTGGGATTTCTGATATCACTTACTCCCTGCCTTGTTGGACTTCTCTGCTTTAGATTTCTTTCCAGCTTTCTCTTTTATCTTACCCTCCCCCTCTGCCTCCTTCCCTCCCTTTTTCTCCCCCCTCTCTCCTCCCCTTTTAACTTTTTTCCCTCCCCCTTCCTCCTCCTCCTCCTCCTCCTCCTCCACTTCTTTCTCTATCACTCCGTCCTTCTGTTTTTCCTTCCGGAGTTTCTCCAGAGCTTTTTCCATCTCCTCCTTCTCGATCTTCTCCTCCTCCTCCTTCAATCGGGCAGACACCCTCTCCCTTGCCTTGGCCCACATCTCCTCCCTCTTGGCCTCTAGGACCTTCTCCTCCTCCTCTCTGGCCAGCAGGCTCCTCACCTCAGCCAGGGCCATGCGGGCGATCTTCTTGGCCTCCACGCGCTCATGGATGATGGTGAGCTGCTGCTTTAGCGCCTCGCGCAACTTCAAACCCACGTCTTTGGTCAGAGGAGTTTCTGTAGCAAACCATACTTTGGTTTAGACTTAGAGCTACTGGTGTCACAGCAAACCGTTAGTGTCCAACTCCAGCGGTTAGCATAACCTACCCACTCAGTTATAATCAGAGTTAAAGCAGCAACAAACTGTTACCACCTAGCCACTCAGCTAACTGTTACCTGGCGATTACTACTACCTAGCCACTCAGCTAACTGTTACCTGGCGATTACTACCACCTAGCCACTCAGCTAACTGTTACCTGGTGATCATTACCTTCTAGCCACTCAGTTAAAGTTGTTACCACTCTGTTTAATCCATAAACATAGATAGCATGAATAAATGTCCTCATAACCATTACACAGGTTGTGGTTATGACATCATCCCTTTCTAACTAATGATCTCAAATGGCAGGAAAGCCTTGATGTTTGTGGATTAAACCCTACCTATGTAAAACCCTACCTATGTAAAAAAAGTAAGAAGCCAAACTCTCAAAGCAAGCTTAAGTATAAAATGGATGGATAAAGACCATGTAGTGCATCATGCAGTAGATGTCTGACAACATCTAAACAGGAATAAGTCCAGTCCAAAGTTGGTGGGGATGGACTCATTAAAACCGCACAGGTCAAAGGTCAAGTCAGCCAGGGTTTAGATTCTTGGGTCTCTAGTGACACGCTGCTGCCTTGGTCTTCAGTCTGTTGTATAAAGCATTACACCAGCAGGCTTGTATTAATGCCGTCAAACACTGGAACGAGTGGTAGTGTGGTATCACACTCATTCTACACGGTTTATTATTAGTGTATAATTAGATTAAAGGCCCGCGTCTGCTCCGTGCAGTGGGAGCCAGTAGCAGGTACCTCTTTGAGCAGCTCTCCCGGAGGCATCGCCAGGCTTCTCATCTGTTATTGGCATAGAGATGCACCATGGTTATCACACCTGCTCGTGTAACAGACCCTCATCCATTCACATTTATTAAAAAAAAAATCGCTCATTCATTCACTCATTCATCCCTCCATTGATTCAGCCGTCCTTCCACGTCAGCTCCCAGACAGGCAGTTAGAGTGTGGTTAACTCGCTCAGCAGCAGAGCCACAGAGACCATGCTATTACGTCAGTTCAAATATCAACGCAAGCCATTTTAACCTGAAGAGCAAGCTATGTAGATAACGAAGAGCAGACCTACAGAATCATTTTGAAAGCTACAAAGGTCACAATTGATGCTGTAAAGCTAAGCTAACGTAACAACATATAAAGCTCATCTAATTAATCTGTTAGATAAAATGATCAGATATTAGACTAAACGAACATACAACAAAGCTAGGGGAGGAACTGAGACAAAACGTACAACAGTGTTTGCGTGTTCTTTATCATTATAAGCTTTGTAGCATACTAGCATACACAGCACAAAGCTATGACACTAGCCGACAAAGCTGGGACACAAGAAGACAAAGCTATGACGCTAGCCAACAACGCTATGACGCTAGACAACAACGCTATGATGCTAGCAGACATAGTTATGACACTAGCCGACAAAGCTATGATGCTAGCCAACAAAGCTATGACGCTAGCCAACAAAGCTGGGACGCTAGCCAACAAAGCTGGGACGCTAGCAGACAAAGCTATGATGCTAGCCAACACAGCTATGATGCTAGCAGACAAAGCTATGACACTAGCAGACAAAGCTATGACACTAGCCGACAAAGCTATGACGCTAGCAGACAAAGCTATGACGCTAGCCAACAAAGCTGGGACGCTAGCAGACAAAGCTATGATGCTAGCCAACCAAGCTATGATGCTAGCAGACAAAGCTATGACGCTAGCAGACAAAGCTATGACACTAGCCGACAAAGCTGGGACGCTAGCCGACAAAGCTATGACGCTAGCCAACAAAGCTATGATGCTAGCAGACAAAGCTATGATGCTAGCAGACAAAGCTATGATGCTAGCAGACAAAGCTATGATGCTAGCCAACAAAGCTATGACACTAGACAACAACGCTATGACGCTAGCAGACATAGCTATGACACTAGCCGACAAAGCTATGACGCTAGACAACAAAGCTGGGACGCTAGCAGACAAAGCTATGATGCTAGCAGACAAAGCTGGCAGACCACTGTGACTAGCAGAGCCAACCTACAGAGGCCTATAGAAGCACGTCTCATGTCTGCCAGCATTGCCCTGGTACCAGAGGGCTGCTTGACGGAGTATCTCCTCCTGATGACTCTACAAACTGAGGTTTCGGACTGCCGCACCACTACTGGGGAGGAGACAATATGTACAATAGTTAGCCGTAAGCCATTCAATTAATAAGAGAGAAAGACAGAGAGAGAGGTCCTTGCTAGCCAGCAGCGATGCTTAGCATTAGCAGTGGATCAGTGCATTCTGGGAGGTGAAGTGACCAAAGGATATCAGATTTGAACCTCTCGAGCTTTTATCATTCACGTCAAAAAAAGGATGTAGCGAACAGATAGACTAACAGTATGCTACCAAGAGTTATTAAAGTATTATCATTATCATTATTTGTTAATGACATAGCAAAATATTTGTACATTTAAAAAAATTATCTCAGAACATGCTTTCATTACATGCAAAAATCTCTCGACCCAAACATGGTATCAAACACTATTTCTACGTTGAATTGTTAACTATTCAGGCATCAAACATTATTTAAGGCTACAAACACAATTTCTCTGTTAAATTCAGCTGTGAGATCCGAAATTGTTTCAGTTAACACCTCAAGGTCCCCCCATCTAGAGAACTCTAAACAAACAGAGCTTTGATTCAGGCCTGCTGACGATGTTCTAATTGTTTTAACAGGCCTTACTGAGCGTGACTGTGTTTAGCCTCTCTCTCTGTGATAACGCGCTGCACAGGCTAACACAGCCTATGCAGCGTGTCATCATTGCTAACACAGCAGTGATGACACGCTGCATATGCTAACACAGCAGTGATAATGCGCCGCACAGGCTAACACAGCAGTGATGACACGCTGCATAGGCTAACACAGCAGTGATGACACGCTGCATATGCTAACACAGCTGTGATAACGCACTGCACAGGCTAACACAGCAGTGATAATGCGCCGCACAGGCTAACACAGCAGCGGTTTAGCCTCTCCCTCTGTGATAACGCACTGCACAGGCTAACACAACAGTGATAACACGTTGCACAGGCTAACACAGCAGTGGTTTGATCACTATCTCATGGCCTCCTGTCTGTCGTTCTACTCGGTCACGAAGAGAAAGGCCTCGAGGGGTTTTATACAAACCCAAACTGTGACCACACTGAACTGACTCACCAAAACCAATATCTACAACATAAGCACTGTAGAAACAAATCTGCACAAACAAAAAGAACTAAAGACATAAAATCCTGTGCCCACCACAGTGACCTACAGCCTACTTCAAATACCTGGGCTACAACTTTCCTTTGGCAGAGAGAAAATACAAAGACAGAGAAGTATGCATGTGAGTGTGAGAGAGTGTGTGTTAGAGAGAGGGGGTGGGGGGGGACTAGAGCGTGACCGGAGGAGAGTGAAGGGAGAGGAGGTGGTTCAGGGAACAGGTTTTGTGGTTGAGCAGGAAGGGGGAGGACGCAGGGAGCAGGCTTGGCGGTGCAGGTGGTGAAATGAGATGGAAGTCATCAGGAATCCCAGAGCTCAGCCCTGAAACAGGAACAACCAGCTCCACTGTTGCTTTGACGAATGGAAGAGACAAGGCGTCTAACCACAAAGAAACTGGCTGGCACACCAACCGCTTAGTTTGAACTACCAACACCCCTCTCTCACACACACACACACACACACACACACACACACACAGGCTAAAGTAATTGCTGTGGAGATCCAGAGGTGAGGTTGACTCCAAGGAGGACTTCTGATTGGTTAATCGCTATGTGAGGGACATTTGTCTTGATCGGAGGTTGAAAGAACAAAGAGCAGTGCCAGCCAATCAGCTCCCAGGTAGCCAGTTTGTCAGCCTATCTGATTGAACGTGCCCGGAATCCTCTTCAGCAGGGAGTGATATTGTTCTGGTAGAGCTCCGATGCATTCAGTCCAGACTGGAGGGGCAGGTTAGGGACAGGCTGCTAGAGAAAAACAGCCCACCTAAAGCTCAAAAAGATGAACTGAAACTCTTCAGGGTCCAGCTACTAGAGGTGAAAGGTGACAATGCTTCCAGTCGCTTCCTGATAGTTAATTGACTGCATTCAATAGTTTCTCTTTATTTAGCTTCAGAAAAGGATGTATAGTATGAGGAAGATAAAAGCGAGTGAAAATACTGAAGGCTCCTAAAGAATAACAGAAACAAACGTGCTTATGACTGAGCTGAGTCTGTGACAACAGGAGTCAGACAAAGGTCTAAGGTTACCTAACCTAACCGTCAACACAGGAAAGATTGTCGCTCAGGAGTCAGGAGAGAGAGAGAGAGAGAGAGAGAGAGAAAGAGAGACTAATCCCTAGGACTTAAGTCATTGGTCATAACATTGTCTGAGAGCTGTCAAATCACTACATTACCCAATTATTACAAAAACTCATACAAACATATAAAAAGACACTTAGTATTTAGAAGAGTGATCTGAAAAGTAAAGTCTTGATTGTTGTCTTCAGAAGGCCTTTTGAGTCCATCCACCCTGTAATGTGGAGCTCGGCTGATTACTTAAAAAGAGACCGGCTCCAAACAGGAACCAATACTGATAATATCCACCAGTACTGGTTTATACTTATACTTTTTTAGTTTGAGGTTCCGTGGCTCTACTGGTTCTGGGGGTTCAGTACCATGTCTACTGGTTCTGGGGGTTCAGTACCAGGTCTACTGGTTATGGGGTTCAGTACCAGGCATACTGGTTCTGGGGGATCAGTACCAGGCCTACTGGTTCTGGGGTTCAGTACCAGGCATACTGGTTCTGGGGTTCAGTACCAGGCCTACTGGTTCTGGGGGATCAGTACTAGGCCTACTGGTTCTGGGGGTTCAGTACTAGGCCTACTGGTTATAGGGTTCAGTACCAGGTCTGCTGGTTCTGGGGTTTAGTACCAGGTATACTGGTTCTGGGGTTTAGTACCAGGTCTACTGGTTCTCGGGGGTCAGCACCAGGTCTACTGGTTCTGGGGGTCAGTACTAGGCCAACTGGTTCTGGGGTTCAGTACCAGGTCTACTGGTTATGTGGGTTCAGTACCATGTCTACTGGTTGTTTGAGTTCAGTACCAGGTCGACTGGTTCTGGGGTTTAATACCAGGGCTACTGGTTCTGTGGGGGTCGGTACCAGGCCTACTGGTTATGTGGGTTCAGTACCAGGCCTACTGGTTGTTTGAGTGCAGTACCATGTCTACTGGTTTTGGGGGTTCAGTACCAGGCCTACTGGTTCTGGAAGTTCAGTACCAGGCCTACTGTTTGTGGGGGTTCAGTACCAGGTCTACAAGTTATGGGGGTTCAGTACCAGGCCTACTGGTTCTGGAGGCCCACTATGACAATCTTCTGTTCCTGTTGTTGTGCTTCATTTTCAGTCTTTTTAGTTGGAGCGGCTCCCTCTTCCTCTTCCTCTTCTTCCTGCGCAGCAGTACCCTCCACCTCCTCTAGGGGTTCCAGAGGGTTTATCAACCCATAGACCGACGTGAAGAAGCTGTTTAGCCAATCAGAGTCTCCCTCTTCCGCTAACCAATCCAGAACCTGGGATTCCCCCTGACCGCTCTCGCTGGTCAGGCCTAGTAGACAGGAAGGGGAGGGGCCAAACACAGATGGGAGGGGACAGGAGGAAAGAAAGAGAAAAGAGGGGGAAGAGAAGGCTGAAGGGGCAGAACAGAGTGTAAAGGAAAGAGAGTTAAAACGCAGAAAAGAAGGGAAGAAAGGGAGAGGGAGAAAGAAGAAAGAGCAGGGTGTAGTTTTATGTAGAGGTCAAAGGTCAGACAGTAGGGGAATATTCTACAACTCTAAGAGTGGTGAACGTCTAGAGGAAGAATGTAGAGAGAGAGACAGAGAGACTACGAAATGAAGAATAGAGGAGGCATGCAACTCAATGGTATGGTCAAATAGCAAACTGGCTCAGCATAGCCAACATGGAGGCTGTATCTGTCTTCCTGTCTGCCTGTGTGTCCTCTTTATAGAAAGCAGTTAAGTGTTGAGAGAGAGATTTCCCAATTTAAATTAAACATTCAGACAGCAAGGTAAACTATCCTAGTCAGTCATTAAAAGAGCAACTTTTCAGTCAACACATACAGTATATATATACAGTGTATATATATATATATATATATATATATATATATATACACACACACTATACTGTACACTGTATATAACCATATGCTGATAGGAAAAGCTTCTGAACGACAGGAACACCTAACACAGAGGCTATCTTTAAGGCATTAAGACACACACTTAACCAATCAGAGCGCTCGATTCATCCTGGGTAAGCTGTTGTTCAAGCGCCCTGGTAGGATAGATCGAACAAAGCTAGATGTCTCTGTTTCTATTGGCTGATATGTGGGTCTGCCAAGACCACAGAAAAACAAATGGAATAATTTTAGAGACAGAGAGAGAGAGAGAGAGAGAGAGCATTGGAATAGAGGATCTTTGTCTGCAGATCTTATTGAAACCATGCACATGCAGATCCCTCCGTTGGATGACCAGAGGAAAGCTTCCCAGAAGCCCATGAGGAACACAGTCCCAGGACGTTCGGGGGAGCTATGCTCGTTAATTCAATTTATTTTACAAATTAATTTCAGATAACGACAAACGAGTCCGTCATGCAGAAGAAAACCCAAATCACAGTTATTATAGACACACATACACATACTGTACATCAATTATAATATGCTGAACAATATAACTTGCCTAGCAGAACTTTAGCGTCCTCAACGTCAAAGTCACCGTCTCCATCGGCATCGTAAGAAACCAGTTTACCTACAGCAGGTTAACCAGTAAGACTTTAGCTTTAACAAAAACCAGTTTACCTACAGCACGGTTAACCAGCAAGACTTTAACAAAATCCAGTAAGAATGTAGCTTTAGCAATCACCAATAGGAATTTAGCTTAAGCAAGAATCAATACAAATAAAGCTTTCGCAGTAACCAATAAGATTTTAGCTTTAGCAGTAACCAATAACATTTTAACTTTAGGAATCACCAATTGGAATTTAGCTTAGCAATCACCAATATGGTTAGGAATAGCTTTAACAAAAAACTGTTTACCTACAGCAAGGTTAGCCAGCAAGACTTTAGCCTTAATAGACCCAATAGAAATGTAGCTTTAGCAATCACCAAAAAGATTTTAGCTTTATCAAAAACAAATATGCTATTAGCTTATATGCTATTAGCTTTAGCAGTAAGCAATAAGATATTTGCTTTAACAATAACCATTGAAACATTAGGGCAAACAGGATAATGGGCAAAGGTAAAAGATAATGGAGGGGGGGCGGGGGTCTCTATGGTGAACACAAACGGG
>JAVQIZ010016958.1:0-14652 GCA_036023535.2 Galaxias brevipinnis | reverse complement strand
TCTCAGGGACCCTCTTGGCCTAGAAAACGCATGACACACACACACACACACACACACACACACAGTGAAACACACACACAGGTGCAGAGATACCCAGCAGGGACCTCCTGGCCTCCGTGTCTGTGTCTCTCAGAGGCCTTACCAGCTGAACCCCTGCAGCAGGAGGCTGCCTTCCCCTTCACCCACCAACTGCTTCTTAATGCTGTCTTTCTTCTTAATTTCTTTCTTTCTTTCTTTCTTTCTTTCTTTCTTTCTTTCACTTTGTCTCAGTGTCTTTCTTGACTATAAAACCAGGCTTATTCCCTGTCTCTCTCTCTTTATCGGTTTCTACGTATGTCCTGGGGCTGAAGACGGTCCCTTTTTCCGTTTGCCTAATTAGACTGGCTCTCTCACTCTCCTTGGTTTACTTGTTGTTTGTCTCTCTCTCCCTCGTCTTGTAAGATTGTCAACAACACGGCAACTCCTCTGTCTGCTGATTACTCCTCTTTTAAAATGGTTCTGGACCTCGCTCCTCGACCTGTCTGTGGCTAGAGAGCACGGTTTCACAACAACACATTAACCCTGTTGAACATGTGACCAGGATGGTCCTATTAATGATTAGTCCAGATCCAAGCTCTTTTCTATAGCATGAAACGTTGATTTCTGTTGGTTTTATATGTGTTTCTCTATGCCGCCAGTCCGCCACACAGTATGGTAATGTAAGGAACTATGAGAGAGCAATAGTGAGTTCTGATTCAGGATAGCTTTAGTTTTGTATAATGTTGCAATGGTTTTAGTAGTATTTGTATTATGTGTGCGTGGTTTCTAACATAATTTATAATCTGGTATCACGTCCAGAAATCTCTGGTCAACATTTTCACTTGATTGTTGATATGCCAATTTCCAAATATTATAGCCTAAACGTTGTTTTTCTAAAATTCAATGACTTGTTAAGATCAAACCATTTCATTAAGACTGAATTCCGTTTACACTATTTTCCAGAGCAATACAGGTAAGTGTCATCAGCAAATAAAACAAATTTGAACAATTTAAACATTTCACACGTATCATTTATCACAGTATAAACAGTTTAGGTTATAGCACTGTACCTTGTGGAACCCCACAAGTTAATCAAGTCCTTACAGTATTATATGAAAATTATGATTAATACATGAAGTTGTATTATCGTGCAAACTAAAACAACGCAGGTTGTTTCACCATCAGCCTCCTTGCCTCCTTTTTCCTATGGCCATACTAGCAGTAGTATTCATGTACATCCAACAGAGGAAAAACAGAAGGAACCCAGACCCAGGAAGAAAACCAAGCAGGCTCATTGCCTTTTAGGGCTATTGGTCTACTGTCTGGTGTTCTTTTCTCTTCAGTAGGGAGTTTCATTTTAAGGAATTTAGGGTAAGGTAAATATAGCTATATTGTAGACAATTGGCCATTTACACTTGTATTGTTGTACTCTAATACTGGTTATGTAGAGCCAGTGAAAAAAGTTCAAATTTGGCTTTCGTGTTCCATTCACTAAACTGACCCCCAAGAAAGGACTTTACTTCCCGCATAAGAGGCACTCTTTTAAAAACAGCCTTTTCACGTAACAGTATGGTTGCTTGCTGCTCTCTCTCTCTCTCTCTCTCTCTCTCTCTCTCTCTCTCTCTCTCTTTCTCTCTCTCTCTCCAAAACATGACCTTACACTTCTCAGCAGCGAAGAAATAGAGACGCTTTGTTGGCAGCGGGTTAAGAGAGAATGCCTTGAAAGGTTTTCTTTTGGTGGAAAGCAGGGGGAGGCGGCAAGGGTTAAAGAGGGAGAGAAAGGGCGGGGGAGGGAGAAAAAGAAGGGAGGGGGGACTGCTAATTATGCATGGCGATTGTTGATAGCTTGATTGTTTGCGTCCAGCTGCACGGGGAACCGGGGGAGAGGGAGAGGGCGGGGATGTGGAGCGAGGCAGACTCACTGACGCCAGGCTCGGAATTCTCCCATCCATTGAAAGAGAGACCCGATTGTGTCCGGGGCCTTTCCGACGGCGCGGCGAGAGAGCACCTGATCCCTGCTCAGACGCACCAGTGTGTGTGTGCGTGCGAATGTGTATGTGAGTTTGTGTGAGTGTGTGTGTGTCACTGAGTGCTTTGGAATGGGCAAATAGCCAATTAAACTGGTAGCCTACCGTAGCAAGCTACCGTGTTGGCATGTTTTTGACGAGTGCAGATTCCTACAGGTTGTAAGGGCTAGGATGTTCATGCAACAATATCATCATGCTAAAAGCGAATTAATAAAACATCAATAAAATGGTCTCTTTGGTAGGCCTACCCATTGACTTGGTTTTACATTCATAGTTCACGTCATTGTTTTTATAGGCTATAGTTTATTTTGTAGTGAATGGTTTCGCTACACAGTCTGAACTATAGGTCCACACATTGAGCTAATTGTAAAAATTAAGACAGACTGTGGGATTTCAGGACAATATTTGTGTAGGGTCTTGTAATATTTAAAACAGATATTCGAAGTCAAAGTCTTGTTTGTGTAATCACTTGGGTTTACGAAATATACAGGCCTAAAATAGTTGGTCTGAACGGTCTCACGGCTTAAGTATTTGGCTCTTGACTTGGTCGCTGAATAACTTAAAGGGGTCAGCGAGTAGGGACACCATGTTGCCAAGCGGAAGGCAGTGGGTAGCGACCTAAATGCTGACACGAACATCTGTGCAACCGCTGAATTGGAGTTCGACTAGGCCTATCTCCAGCCTGTGTAGGCTATACTCCGCTTTTACACATAGATTATTTCGAAACATGGGGGTAGGTTGAGATATGTCAACAAAACATAATGTTGTTAAATGAAATCAGTCTCATTATGTGTCTGTTCATCAAATAGGTTACTGTCATTATGAGCACTGGCATTGCATGTGCTAGCACCACAATAATGTAATTTACTGGATATTCTAATAAACTATGTTTGTCGATTGGGTTAACTCGTGCATTCAAACAAAAAATGGTGTAGTGAAGTTAGAGATGTAAAGACTCATGGGAGTAGGTTCATATTTGTGATTGACAGATTGTGTATCCAATCCAACTCTCGAGCGCTTTTCTTTCCCTTGTCTGGCTCCGGTCAGGGAGGGCCGGCCGTCTGCCAGAGAGGGGCGTGCGCGCTGGAGCGAGCGTTGGGGTGAATGGATGACGTCGGGAGGCTGGCGCCAGCATGTCTGGGACTGGCGCGTTAGATCAACACAGCTGGGCCGGGATAGGACACACAGCTGGCGCGAGGCTGCATTCCTCCACAAAACAGGATTGTGAGAAAAGGGAAAATAAGACCCAAATAGGAACGGAGGGGACGTGCTTTGATGTAAACTAAAATGCAGGGGTTAAAACGTACAGGGAACAATCTAAGCATTTAGTCTTTATTATTATTAAATATAATCATTGTCCAAAAAACCAGCAGGCTATTATTTACAAATTATTTTATATGTGTTTATAATTTTACGACGGTAATATGTATTTATTGCACATTAGTAGCCTAGTCCGACATATTTGAATCCTAAGGAAACATCTGCACTGAGGTATTCAAGCAAAGGGAAAGCCAAGCATTCAAAAGAATCCCCTTGAACTCCTGCTGGACAGAACTTTCACAGTTGTCTAGTATTTTTCTGTTTATCTCTATTATATTCTTTCTGTGTGTTTGTGTGTCTGCGTGCATATGAGCGCGCGCTTGAAAGATAAGTAAACTAATGTCTTGACTTTAAACATGCAGTCAAAGGTATAGGTTAGTGGCCTGATGCAAGCCCATCTATAAGTTCTAAAATGAACATATAGCAGTTTAATTGTCTGGTGTTAAGTTGTTTGTGATATCCTAAACATTGGGCAATATGCATTCAATACGGTCACTACTAGCTACAGTGACCTTTTTAACCCATCATTACTGTAATTAAATATAATACATTGACTGAAATGACGTGCAAACAGCTATTCCATTAGGTCAATATGCTTTCTTGAATAATAGACTCATCTATTGTATCTGAAAATACGTGGTTAATTGCCTAACAATCCTTTCTGTCATTCCATACATATATCCCAATACCCCCCACTTAGTAAAGGTGATGGCCCAATAGAAATCCAATAGACTCCTTGGACCCACTAGGAAGTCTTTACACTACCCAATCAGATGAGTAGGATTGAACTATTTGTAAGACAGGGGCGGCACCTCACAGATAAACTGTATAAATTCCACAGTCAGCCTGGCTTCAAGCACTGTAGCAACACTTTGGTATAGTGCAACGCCCACCCTAAGGAAAACATCACCATCTCATTGATATCAAGCTGTTGTTTACGCCGTGTGTTTGTATTCCAATCATGAAAGCCATTAGTCCAGTTCGTTCAGTAAGGAGCTGTTACGAGGCTGTGTGCTGCATCTCAGAGCAAAGCCTCGCGATCACCCGGAGTAAACAATCTCTGGAGGAGCCAGTGGGACCCTTGTGCGACATGAACGACTGCTACTCCAAGCTGAAGGAGCTTGTTCCGAGCATCCCCCAGAACAAGTCGGTCAGCCAGGTGGAGATCCTACAGCACGTTATCGATTACATTTTCGACCTTCAGATTGCTTTGGAAGAGGAGACGACATCAGCCACACCGGAGATGGTGCTGTCGATAAAGGTAAGAGGAGCATAATATTTTTTTAGTCATGCATTTAGGCTCAATGTTTTGTTGTGTTTTCAAAGTGGAACCAAATTATATGTACAATTGGATAATCATATTAGGCCACTGAAACTAACTGCTGCTATGTTGCAATCCCTGAGGTTGTAGCCTCATATTGTTTCATTGCAGCATGTACAGCATGCCTTAATGCCAATATCTGCCGAGCCAAATAAAGATTTTATTTGATATCGAAACCCACAGGTCATATCAAGTACTTGTATACCCAAATATTTATCTAACGATTGTTGTTGTTTGTAATTGTTCTGTTTAGGCAGCAGACCTTGCCTGCAACTTCTCCAAAGAGGATGGTCGGTTTTGTCACTAGGCAAGAGAAAGCTGTGCTTTCAGATAAGGTATGTGTTACAATGTTACCCGATTACCTTTAACTTTTTTTATATCATCAGGATGCTGCTGAAAATAGTTTAGCATGACATAATGGTGCTAAATTTTTTATTTTGCCTTGATATACAGTTGGTATTTTAATGTCAATTTACTGAAACACTGCAAGTTATAGCGCCAAACAATGTTTCAGTTAAAAACAAATTTAAAAACAAAATAAGTTAACACTTACGATGAGACATTGTATGAGCAGAGGGATTTGGGTCTACTATGGATTTCTCTCTAGTCTTGCCCCCCTCACACTCACCATGGTCGCCAATTAGGCAGGCCAGTGAATGTGTAGCGGATTAATTGCTCTGCCTGGGGTTAATGAAAGTTCCATGCTTGGCGCCTGTCTGTCTGCCCTGCTCTGCAGGGAGGGAGGGAGAGAGCGTGAGAGAGAGAGAGAGCAAGAGAGAGAGAGAGATCTGACTTCACTTTTCTTCCTTTCTCTCCGTGCAGGTGCAGGGAAACACATGTCTCCACTTCACTCCGGGCAAGAGGACAAGAGGGGCAGAGAGGGTGGGATAGGTATTTGGAGTAGTGGAGGGGGGAAGACGAAAGAAAGAAAGAAAGAAAGAAAGAAAGAAAGAAAGAAAGAAAGAAAGAAGACTGTCTTCTTGGTGGAGGATCAACAGCAGTGTGTTCTTTCAGAAGAATAATACTTTTTCAATCCCCGGCCACCATAGGGATGATTCACCACACCAAAGCTACGACCTTGTTTTGAAAATGAAAAGACATTCTTGTACCCTGTCCTCATAGTTCGTTCTCTGTAGATTGGATTTTGCTGTCTACCCGTGTGCATTGATACATCAAGCAAATATTCTTCCAAGTCTTGCTTTTCTTTTTAATACATTTTCGTTTTGCATTCCAAGTCACACCTTTTGGACTAAACTTCCAGATACTGTGCTGCAACTCATTCCATTCCCTTTTGTCTTACAGCAAGCCACCTATTCTAGTTCCATCACCGCATTATCTGGTGTCTTGATTTGGAGACTGTTTTATATATAGTCCTGAGTGTGTAAACACGTATCTCCTAATGGTCTGAGTTAAGTAAGGTATTCAGCGGGACAGGGGATTGTGGGAGGGGGGTTTGGGGTATAATCAGAACTCTATAATAGAGTTCATTATAAACGTTTGTAGGGATTGTGTTATTTCTGCAGACAATGTGCTGAGTTTTATAAACTTTTTATAAAAGTGTGCTTTGTATGTAAGTTTATTATGTAATAAAATGAAAGTCATTGAAAAAAAGGTTTTCTGATTGAAAAATAATTGTCTGACAAATTTGCACATTTCAGTAACGGTGGTAGGATAGGCTTTTCAGGTTTTATTTAGACCAATGATTTAGCTGGTAAATGTCAGGATGTGCTCTGTAGAATCTTGAGGTGTGGTGGTTGTTGGAATCAAACAAAGGGAGTTTCCTGTGTGTGTCTTCAGTTTTTCCATAAGATGACACATTTCATATGATGGTGTGGCTGGATGACACAGTGAGAAGTTTTTATGCAACCACATAACACATTCACATAAGAATTTCAGTTAAAATTCTCACACGACACGTTTGAACCATTCATCTTTCATATTGACATATGAAGGTGCTCAATTGATAATATCTGTAAGGGTACTTCAGCATCCTTTAAAATGAGGACCTACATTAACGACTAACAAAGTGATACCATCAAAACCAACCAGTACCTCGATGGAGTTTGATGTTTATACCTGCACAATACCTAGTTTATGACATATATTTTATATGGAAGATCACATAGGTGATTTCTGAATATGACTATGGTTGGCTGGCAACATAAACCCATAAAATGCTTTTAGATTGGGATTTTCATTAAGAATAGGATCAGGACAAGAGAATGCCACATGTCTTTTTTTTATTCCTTAAACATGATATGCCATCTTGTGGTTAAATTTGGTATGGCATGGCCAATGTTGTGGCAACAACACAAGCTGGGGTGATTTCTCTGTGTCCCTTCCAAGCAAATGTTAGAATACCTACTCCATCTTGTGGTAAAAACATGTTAATGATTCACATGGCAGTTTTTTTGGGATAAACGAGACAAGCAATGTTACAAACAACCAATGTGAGAGCAAAGATTACCTATCACAAATGTAACATCCTAAGATTAACTCTGTGATATAATTCATCTCATGGCGAAGTGAAAAAGCTCAAGACTTATGGTCAGATTTAAAATAGTCGGACGTTGCGTTTCAGAAACATTGAGCGTTTTTGAAGATAAACATTTGGTCAACAAGGTGTCTGGACTTTTCACTTTTTAAAGAGCAATTTATTTTGAAACTTCAAGAAAACGTTCCCCCACACTCTTAGTTTGTTTAACCTGACGTTCACATTGATTATGTTCAATTTGATTATTGCCCAGCTGATTTACCTGAACATATTAACTTTAACTCCTTGCAAGGCTTTTGAAAGTTATTATAAGCAAAACTTTAATGACATAATGCAGTATTCCACCGTAAAATATTAATCTAATGCTGTGTTTATATGGAAATATGTTTAAGGACTTTGATAAACTATTATGATGAACTGGGTCATTTCAAATGCTGCCTCTTCCAGGGTAGGTGAATAATAATAATAATAAATACTAATGAATTCACACAGAAGTATACTAAAGCGTAACATAAATATAATCAGGCTGTGTTTGGTACCTCAACCCCAACAGGATATTGTGATAAGATGCCACTCTGAACCACAAGATGGGAGTGTAAAGTAGTGCAAGAAATCAGTTGCAAACAACAAGCTCTGTCGTTAGCCTACTCTAGTAAAGCTCTTCTGCTTTACAGAGTTCACAAAGAGATGTAGCCTTCTTAAAGTATCTTGCTTAATGTAAATGCCTATTAACTAGTTAATCAGTAGTTCCCCTTTTTGTATCTTTCTATGACGTTACTTGATATTTCTAATATTTGAACAGACAAAAAACCCTTTCATTGATGAAAAAAAAAACAAGCAAAGACAACACCCAAATTTTACTTCAATATCTACAAAAAATAAATACACAGGTCAAAAGAGTGCTAATTTGATCCTGAAAACTAAAGTACAAAACATTTTGCAAAACAGTACAAAGTGGGAGCACTAAATGGTACACCCAATGTACCCTGGCCGACAAACAAGAATATAGATATGTATCTTTTCTGCTCCCTTATACATTCTTACTGATTGCTACAGGGCCCACTATGAAACCTTTAAGAATATATTATGTGTACAAATATATTTATTTGAGAACAGTAATGTGCACAACCCTGTAACATAAGACCGGCGTTCGCAAACTGGCTAATTTGATGTTGCATATTGAATATTCAAGTGATTAAGGTTCCCTGAAAATTAGTCACTTTGCCTCTATTTGACCCCCAAAAGCCAAATTCGTTTACCAATTATTTTGAGGGTTCCACTGCCTTTGATACTTTTGAAATTACTGTTTGGTGGCCTAGCCTGGATGTCCATAAGTGAATAGCCCATATCTGCTTCTACATTACAATTGTTGGTCTTTTCTATAGGCTATGCTATATTTTACTCTATTAGCATATATGAGACTACACATCCAGAAGGGGAAGCTATTTTGCATTGGCTATGGCAAAAAAGGACATGCCATATTGAAGGCTTGGGTGGGGGTGGGGTGGTGGGAGTGGGAAGGGGCATGTTTTTTTTTCAATCTCTCTTTTGAGCCAATAAGCAGAAGTTGTTGAAATGAATCATCCCCCCAATATCTGACATAGGTTATGAAAAAAATCAGGTTGTTTGTTTGGTAGAATCCATAAATAATAAAATCATGTATATCAAGGATCTACACTATTATCAGACGATAGGACCCATGGTTGAAACCTACAATGTCTAGTGTCTAGCCTGTGGTTGTAATATTTGCCTAAAAATATATTGGGTATATGTACTACCAATGTGTGTCAAATAATACAAATATTTAGCTTGTAAATTTATAACAAAGTAACAAACGTGTAGTCACATTTCGTGTAGTAACAAAATGTAGAGGAGATATGTTGAACTTGTTCCCTGATCTTTATATGTTTTACATTGTATATTGACCTGGATAAGGATAAAGAGAACAATGCAGTAAGTAAGTGGAACGCTGTTTCTTTAAGGATAGACCCAGTGCAAAAAAGAGAGACCCACCCAGATCCAACTGTTTATGCAAATATAATGCCAAATATGACAAGCCAAACGTGCCGTTAACCTATCACCATCGAGTTGGAACCGCGGGAGATCTAAATTTCGCGGGACATAGATTGGCGGTAAAAAAAAAATAAGCTGGGGTCTTCTTGTTTGAAAGCGAAGCTGAGGCTGAGTGCACAACAGTACTTATACAGACAAGTATTTGTAGACACTGAGGAATAGACAAACTTTTTCCTGAGGGTAAGTTATTCTCAGGATATCTCAGGAACCAACTAAATACTGGATCTGTAAAATTAGTGACAAAAAATAAACTGGTTAAAAGTTAACTTTTTGTTCTTCGTTGGACAAAGGACTTTAGGATTAAGGTTGCACATCGCTCTCCAAGGTGCTGCAGTAACTCGTTTTTACGTTATCTTATTTATATATTTGAATTTTGCACATTTTTAGATACTTAGCAAGCTGACGTATATATTTGTGTTAAAAAATGAATTAATAAGATAACATTCTAAATTTAACAGATAGTTTATTAAAGGACTTGGTTGTTAGATCGCTAGTTGCAGCATCTCTGATTGTAAAGCCTAATACTTATACAAGTTAGTACATCAGCTTGCGGCTAGCAAACAAGATATTGTTCATAAACTTTTAGAGGGGATCTATAAAACATGATACGGGTGCCTAAAGGAGTTTCCCCGGCATCGGGGCGAGGGGCAACAGTGGGACACCCGTGTTCGCAACAGAAGATGAAGGTACTGCCTACCGGAATTAAAACAGAGTTTTTCAGCACCGGGCTGTGCAGTCCACCGATGAACTCGGTACCGGCTGGGTACTTTACTCAGATTTGCAACACCACGGCAGCGGAACAGAGAGCCAACTGCATCTATGCAACCCCCCACGGACCCGAAGCTAAACCCATAAGAGCATCCTCTGGCCGACTGCCGGTAAAGAAACACACACACGCACATAAAAACCAAATATTCTGAGCAAATGCTAAATAGTTTTGCTAAAACAGTTTTCAACTATCCCACAGTTTAGTGCATGCATATTTGATTCTTATTTCCATTGGCATGCATGCTGTTGCATATTTTAGAGTTCAGGCTTGACGTTATTGCTGATGAGCCACAGAGGAACCACTGTGACTATGCAGGACAGCTGATGTACATGAATGGATCGCACACATTTTACCCTCTTCACTCTGCTAGGGAAAAGGCTAGTGTTTGACGTGTCCCCGCACCCCATCTGTAGCAGACAGACACACGGGGGGTGGGGGTGGGGGGTTATAGATCAATGTTTGGAGAATTCTGGGGGGGCCCTTGTGAAATAGAAGAATGAGTGGTGCTCAGTGAGAGATGGCTTGCACCATCCCATAATCCAATAATGCTGCCTATAGTTTTTTTTATAGAGTATTATAATAGTTTTAACAGCAATGTGGAAGGGGAACTCAATTCTTATTGCGTAACTACTCTTCCAGTAATCAGGCTGTAACTTTTAGGCCTAAAAGACGAAAGCGTCTCCAATGTTGAGATACATTGTTCGGGGGAATGCCAGCCAACAACCACCATTGGACAGCTCAGCACCTGCCAGGTCTTGCAGGTCCTTTGTGACGTGTTTGTGACGGCAGAGGGTCAAAGGTCCTTAAGGACCCCCCCCCACAAATGGCCGGTTGTACCAAGAGTCAACATATGATTGGATGTGCAGCGTGGGAAGTGACCGGTCATAAACTGCCTTAAGCAGTAGCCAACTTCCCTCAACATATTAAAAAAAAAAACGTAATCATCCTAATGGTCAGTGAAACAAGAATATATGTGAGCCAGTTTGCTAGTCTCTGGCCTATTAGGCTTTGGGGTTAAGCCAGAGGGTGTGAGGGCCTCCAATCTCACATTAACCCCTTGTCCTTAGGATATTTTAAACTGTGTGGGCCTGGCGTAATTTGTGGAGGATTAAAGTGGCATATGTAACGCTGGTGGTCAATGTACCACCTGGCCTTTTCTAGGTGAAGAGGCCCAGTACTCTAGGTGAAGAGTGTTACTGTGTCACACAAGTCTGTCCTGGAAGTCTATGCAGGATTTCTCTACATTGACTTTATGCCCCTTACGTTATTATTCTATATCTATCCTATGTCCATGGAAGGACAGACCGGGAATTACGTGTCATAATTGGACGGACTCCGTGGTTGATGTGGTGACGGAGCCTGTTCTGTGGCCATGTACAGCTGGTGTCACGACCACGATAAGCAGCCAGTAGGCAGCGTGTGCTCTGAAACTGATAGTAGTACTGAAAAAGATAGCTACAGACCAGGGAGACAGGCCCTGACTCTTCTCTTGCCATGCGCTATTACACTGTGTTCGAAATTAAACAAGTAGCATCTTATCTGGTGCGAGACAGAAGAGGGGAAAAGGATCCGCCTTGCACTCAGACCCCCTACAACCTATCCTGCTTTAACAAATGACAAAGCAACATGGTGGCCACAGCAGGCCTTAATCTGCCACTGGGCTGGGAGGATACAGGCCGAGGGCCACAGGCTAAATATATTTACTGAGGAAAAAAAGGAAGATGGCTAGCTGACAGCGATGTCAAACTCCAAAGGCTCTGCACACTGCGTTCTTTCCTTCCCTTGTAGCGCAGGCCCCCTTCTCAAAACACACGAGAGGAGATGACCTGAAGCCAAAGGTTGCTTCCTACTGAGCTTCTAGCCTCTGTGGACGTTCAGAAAAGGAGACAACAGAAGAGAGTGTGAGGAATGTAGGGCATCTTTACGATGCCCCCACTTAGGCCCACTTTGAGTGCTCCCAGAAGGCTTTCTTTGGTCCCCTTATTGCATACAGGGAACCCTTATTTAAAACAACGAGGTGGAGCAGAGCTGGCTGGAAGGCATGATGTGATATAAGATAATGCATTTTGTTTGGGACTTCTCTTACCTGTATTGACATGTAAATTGTGATTATATGTAAATTGTACACATCTAAAATGGCAGATGTGTGCACTACACACAAGAACATACGTACACAAACAAAAGAGATAACTCCAAACAGAAAACAGCTCTAAATAGCTACGAAAAGAAATGTTTTGGCTTCATTATAGGGTCTCTGAGATGTTCCTTTGAACAAAACATGCAGGCTAACGCTAACGGTGTCCGATGAAGCAGTGTACTGATTAACTCAAGTCATGTGGTCAAACGTTAACCCACGCTTTTCTAGCAGTAGGATATGAAGGAGTAGTTTCTGGCGTCTCTGGGAGTTGTTCTGGTGTTGTTTCCTGTGTTAATCCAATAGTCGGTTAATGTTCACCAGGTCAGGGCTGAGCCGTTCAACAGAGCTGAAAACACATACTTAAGCTACGCTAAGCTGGGCTCCTATTTTTTAACACAGATCAATCACTTTGCCCAATGTCAGAAGAGAATCCCTGCCCTGTCACCCTGGTGGTGAACCTCTCTTCAGGCGGTGGGTGTGAGATATACCACGTTGTCCTTGTTTACCCTCGGCCAATAGCCCCCTGTGTCTCCTGTCCTACCCCTTAACCCTCAGGGTCGGTCCTTCTCAGAAGCCCACTGTTCTGGGCTGGGGGCTTTACATTTCTAAGTCCCCCCCCCCAGCCCCACGGCGTCACGACCAGCCCGAATGCATGGAGCCTCCATTTACGTTTCCTCTTCCATAGAGCCTGAGTAATGTCTGTCATCGTCTATGCAAGCGGAGGAACCTGTACTTGTTTTTCTTTCACCGCTGACGGGTGTGGTTTAGTTGTAGGCTGGGGCTGGGTGTGTGTGTGTGTGTGTGACTGCGTGAAGGGAGGTATGCAGGATCAGGAACATGGACGCTTCAGCGTCACATTATCCACACGGGGCCCCTGGCAGAGGGTCCGTCGGAGCCGTGGTGTGTGTCGAAATCGACCCCCACGTGACTCGCGCTGTGTGTGAAGTTCCTCTGAGCGCAATTCTCAACCAGCACAGAGCGCTGGGAGAAAGGCAGAGCCGGGCTCACATGCAACTCCCTGGGTGTAACCGGCAAGGCAGGAAGGCCGAGTGTGGCAACAGTGTGAGTGGGGGTGGCAACGCGGCGAGCTAAGCCGTCAGCAAACAGGTAGCGACAGTGGGCCGCTAATGCAAACGGCTGGTGTTTAAATAGTCCCTATCCCCTGGTAATAATGGGGTGAGAATGGCTGTAGTGAAGCTGTGAAGTGTAGTGAGCCTAGGGGCCGGTGCTTTTGGTGCTTTGACACGGCCACCTATGCGAGGTTCCATTGTCTGAACTATGACACACGGGACTGGCTTGTCATCGGTATGTCCCTGCAACTTCGGGCACTGTGGTTAGTTTCGGTTTTAGTGCAATTCATTTATTTATTTATTGCCGTGCTGCCGTTGCTACGTGGGTCTTTTATTGTTGGTTATTGATTCCTTGTTGTTTCTGAATCTTTTCCCTCGCTCCTGCTTTGAGGCAGAGCCTGGTGGTTATGTCACCGGCGGTCCGGTGGAGCCCTGTGTCTGTGCATGCAGACAGAGTGTACACAGGGGCCGCTCAGGCCAGGTTGTTTCAGCATGTCCCCTCCCTCCCTCCCTCCCCTCCCGCCGCTGGGGGCTTGGCGAGGCCAGACACATCCAGGCCCTGTACTTTCAGGAGATGAAATATTGTTTGCATAACGTGGATCCACTGTAGAATCCCTCATGCAAACTGCCCAAGGCATCCACCTCCCCCACGTCCCTCTACAGCTGCTGAGGGGAAACTATTCGTCCCAGGCCTTGTCTGCAGTCCAATCTATGCAAATGCGGGCAGAATAAGCCTGGCCTGTAGCCAACTGTATCCTTCACATCCAGCCAATTAGCCACTCTAGGGATATCTGGTTTCTAACTAAATGTACATGACGCACGCTCTCTGGGAAGTTCCCTACACTCTCAGGTACTGTAATATGTATCATCTCTAAACAGGCCTCTCTCAGCGTTGTGGGACCTCGAGCCTTTTTCCCGGCTCACCAAAAGCCTTAGAACGCGTATAGCATATGCAGGGCACAGTGTGCTGGAGGGGACTGACCCGTCAGTCATTGAGAACCCCCCCCCCCCTCCACCTGCTGCGAACACCCAGATGTCGCTAGCCAACAGGTGGGAGCACAGAGGGACAATGGTGGCCTTCTTCAACTCGCCAACTCCCAACCCCCCCCCCCTCTCACTCTCACTTGCGTGATTTGCTCCACACACACTCTTGCTGTTGAGTCGTCCGGTGTGTCGGCTCGCTCTGACCTAGCAGCGGGCCGGGCTTTAAACATGGCCGTCGATGCCCCCACCGCTCTCCAATGCTGTTCCCTTTGTGGTCCCCTCTCATAGAGTTCACAGTGAGAAGGGGGGGGGGGGGGGGGGTTGTCGGTGAGCCGGAGATAGAGAGGGCGGGAGTGGCCACCCTGTCCCACAGGGACAGAGGGCACAAAGCCCCAGGAGGACCGTAGTCAGGCAACTCAGGCACCAACCACCAGCAACA